>PVJO010001866.1:0-158268 GCA_004026905.1 Hystrix cristata
ATATTATAATTTGCATTACATTTAGTCATTATAATTAAATTTGTTCAAATAAATCATATGAATTTCAAGAAATACTAATTCTTTTAAATTCATGGAAAGTTTTTAGAAATATCCCTCATACTTGGAGAGTTTCCCAGGGTAAAATTAAAATGCTTGTAATTTTCTTTATTTAAAACTATTCTGTGATCTATCAGACAATCAGAACCCAAGTAAGTCAGTCCAAACACATTAGCATTTTAATGATACCACATCTAACGCAATCCCAAAAGATTTTTAAAGTTAAAACATATAGACAAAGTTAAAATTTAATATAAAACTATTAAAACTAAAAATACATTCATAAAACTACATCTTTCTTGTAGATTGATATATGGGAATAACTGTGTAACAACCAAAACCCTCAAATTCTAGCATTACTATTATAATGCAAGAAGTAAAAGTAAATGGAAAATTCAAAATTTACCACGAACTTCTTTTTTTCTATTAGGTAGCACTAACTTTTCCCCAAAACTCACAAATATTCTAAAAAGGGTGCTGAAAAGAAAATGGAAAAAATTGGAGCCTCTCTCCACTGTCTTCAAAACACAGATTTTAGAACTAGCAGCTTTCTCTTAAATAGCCAAAGTGGAAAACAAAGAAACAATACAAAGAAGACACAGGAATGTGAGAGGCTAAGAAGAGTTAAGGAGCTTAAGCGTTGAGGGGAGTTGAGGCCAAAGAGACCGAGATGAAAAAAGCCAAGCCAGGGGGAAGGAAAAACCACAGAAGGAAAGTTCGGTTGCAGAGACATTGGCCCGCAGAGGTGTTTCCCACAGGGTGCGGGTGCCCCGGGCTGGGAATGCAAGCAGAGATGAAAACCCTGAGGGGTAATACAGGGAAACAGAACCCCCAGCTTCCCCTTCGGCGCTGGGCCTGACGACAGGCATGACTTCGCACACAGGAGCGACAGTCTCTGCAGCCAAACACATACGCGGGTGTAGAAACCCACCTCGCGTGCTGGAGAACCGAGGAACGAGGAGGACTGGAAAGCAGCTTCGAAGAAAACCAGTGTCCTTCAGTCTAATTAAAACCTACTTTTGTTTCCTTGGGTTTAGGGTGTCAGGCTTGATTAGAGGCCACATGTAATTTGGCTCTGGGAAGAACCGCGGCTTTCTTTCCTGAAGAACACCAGGTGAGAGGAGTAATTCCTACATGTTACCATCAGAGGGTCCTAGGGCAATAGCTCCTCACAAATATTATCGTCCCCGGGGAGGGGGCTAAAGTCTCTCTTGTTAGCTCGTAATGGCAGGCATTCAAGTTCCCCCGAAAAAGAAACAGAAATATGGTGTTCTTAGTTAACTGGATACACAAATTCATTTGGCAAAAAAAGAGGGGAAATCTTACTCTCTGTAGTTCTGTGGCCCACAGGAAGGAGGGTATAATTGTACTTGCTGTGGTGCATGCACATCCGGGTGCACACATCTGGGGGTGTATCATGTAACATGGCTTCTTACTGTGCGCAGTTCCAAAATACTTAATGCAAGTTTCCTTATTAGCAGCAAGTGGGTCCACTGAAGCTTAAGAAAGCCATTTAATAAAAATAGAGCCACCCAAATGAACATGGATTGAAAAAAAATTTAGATTGATGGAGCTAGGTTGGTCACCGTAATTACGGAAGGTGTATCATTTCCTAAGCTCTCTTTGCATTAAGTGTATGCCATACATTTATCAGACATAATTAGCACTTTAGGTGACAATGATTTGATTTCTTTCCTTGTAATAAAAGCCCTCTGTGTTGGCATATACATTCAGAATGGGAAATTGAGCACTGTTGCTGTTTATTCCCCTGAGGCAAAATTTAGGGCAAACTGGGGAAAATAGGAAGAGGCCTTACAGAACAGCCCTTTGTGAATTTTGCAAACGGAAAAGGAAAATAGTTCAATAAAAGCTTTTGAGGATCACAGTCAAACGTGTGCGTTTTGAAAGCAAAAGATATCTGTGGAACGTTTCTCTACTTTCAAAGTCAGCATTTAACTTTCTTTTAGATGTGAACAAACCCACACTAAATTGATTCATAGGCACAACTGCAGAACTGGACACATTTAAATTACTGTGTATGAACCAGAAACGAATTTATGTTTCCTTCTCTGAGGGGACAGAAGAAAACTGTTTTTAAAATTATTGCAGATAAATATTGATCCCTCCTGTTCCTTCGCCATCACAATTAAGAACCAGATTGATCCATTTTTCTGGTAGATTAAAGTATTTATATAAATGTTAAGGATTTTCTTTTATAAGGGAGAAAGAGAAAGTGAAATGCAAGTGGCTAATCTATTACATAGGGCTCACACAGATGTTTCATCCGCTTGAAATCTGCAGCTCTGTGAGAAATGCTGTGAAAACTTACGCTTTTGCATATAAACATTTTTGAAAAGCAACTTTCTTCTCTTTTTTCATCCAAATCGAAATATGACAAAATATCCTTTGATAATATAAATTAATCAAAATTTATTTTTTTTAATTCTAGATGATTGTTAAAACAAATCTTTCTAATGTAAATCTAATGTTGTTGATTAACAATACAAGCCTTCTCATTTATTTCAAACTTGATGACTTTTTGTTTAACCCTTAGGAATGCTGATACATAGACAATGATGTGTTAGCCCAGGACTTGTATACAAATCTATTCCAATCATTCTGAAATCCACACACTATCATCACAGAAGTAACCAACATATGAGGTGCTCAAATTTCTTAGAACACGTCTTTTTCTCAGGATCTTTATGTCATATTTTCTTAAATTTACATAGACTTCTTCCTGACCTAAGAATTACTTTAAACAAATTCTGGTTTTTATGTGAGCTCCTAAGAAATGTATGTGTAATAAGCCAGAAATACACAATGAAAACCTTTGAAAAATTAGTGTGGTAAGCAGGTTGCAGTATAACCATAGTTTGCCTATACTGTAAAAAATGGTAGAACACGATGGATTAACTGCTTAGAGTTTGTCAGATTTCTCGAAATAATTTAGATATCTATAAGCATAAAAGGAGTCCAGCAGTTGGATGAGTCATATAATTTCTAAAGCAAAGACTTAAATAAAGGCTGGGTGAGATCTTAATCATGGTTTTAAAAATCATTTCTCTTAAGTTAGTTTTTAGCTCAAACCAGGAGAGGTTAAGGCCACAAACAAAAAGAGTATTTATATATTTTCCCTGATGTTTATATTTTGCATATTGTGCTTTCCCAGTGTAAGAAAGATTTCTCTTAGAAACTCAAATCTTATTTCTTCAGGTTTACATACGTAACCTAGGATTTTTGGCTTTGCTTTTAAGATAAACACGAGGGATCAGAAATAAAGAGAAAAGAATAAATCTGTTAGGAGGATGAGGGGTTGCTGGGCCAGTCTGAGGCTGACAGAGTGCTGTGGCAGGTGACACCCATGTGTAGTCCCGATCACCCATTATTAGGTGAAAAGAAGTCCTATTAAAGTCCTAGTATTACAAGAGGATACAATCACCTGTTACAGAAATAGTATTGTCAAAACCAGCTAGTTACCAAACAGGTTTACAACCAATTATTAGTACTTTTGTGAAATGCAAAGCTTCCCACCGCAGTTTAATTCTTTTTACGTAGAATTTTATATCGGCGGCACAAGATTTTTTTTTCCTCTGTCACGTGAGAATACTAAATTCAACATCTCTAACCTATGATTGTGACGTTCTCCCTATTATCGCTCATCAGATGGCTATCTTTTACCTGTGTGAGACACACACATATATACATACGCATGTGGGATGTCAGAAAGCACTTTCGATTTTTCTCCTATAGCCCCCTAGGACAGTGATGTGGGACCCTCATGTCAAAAACCCTCACTTTAGAACAATAAATAAATAAACCAGTCACAGCCTTCCCGAGGCTGGCCAACTCTAGCATAAGTAATTCAAGAGGCTGAGAGATGCCAGATAAATCTGATTACTATAAAAGATGGGAATATGTTTCTTTCCTTTGAGAATTCACAAAAAGGGGTCAAAAACAAAGCAATGCTGAAAGCGAACAATTTCATTTTGCCTGCAATTCGAGGCGAAAATTCAAAGGCAATTTTGCAGGAACATTTTATCACAATTTTATAGACCCTCATTTCCTGCACACATCACAATCTTTAATTCCTGAAAGGGGAAGCAAGAAAAGGGGAAGTGGGCGGGGGAGAGAGGGTGAGGAGGCTGAGAGCAACCGTGAGCGGCTTTTTCTTCTTCTTCTTTAAGATATAAATGCAGATATTTATAAAGCAGTGAGAGATTTGTAAATCTTTCTTCAAAGCTGAACCTACTGCTGGGACTGTGATTTGCTAAAAGCTGCTATAGGCATACTCCAAAACCCAGCAGGGTCATCCCTCCCCTTCCAAAAAATAAAAAATAAAAGAGGTGGTGGGGGGAGAGAAAGCCACTCTGATTAGCAGCGTCTCGACAGACCTAAGAGTTTGAGAAAACTGTTTTCGTTGTATACCTTCTTCCTGAATCATAGATTTTTTTTTTCCTTTCCAACTACACAAAAAAGGAAATTTAAAACTCTATACCTTGCCTCCCATCTTTTGGTCAAATTGACTTTCCTTGGTGCTCTTTGAAAATGGCGTGTCATTTCTGGGGGAGGAGCTCTTAGGTGGCCTTTCAGAAGGTGACCATCTGAGAGGAAAGCAACAGGCACCAATCTGGGGTCCCCTGATCACCCCACCCCAGCCTGCAATCCCATCTGGTGTCATAAACCGCACAGTCAGCGGGGAACACAGAGTTCTGGTCTCCAGTTCCGGTCTTGCCGACGATTTCATGTATACGCTCAGAGGAAAGCCACAGAGTCGCTCTCATTGCCTAGTGGGAACAGTGAATCGAAAGTTGTACCGGCTTCCCAGGGTTGTCAGAACAATGGGAGGCAAGAAGGATGTGAAAGCATTTTGTTCATTTTGTATACTAATGCATCCTCAAACCCGTGAAGATGTCTGGGACAGAGGAGGTGCTGAGTAAACGCTGATGGAGAAACGAATGTATCTCAGAAAATGTAAGCTGTGAAAACCAGAGCAAAACACAAGCAGTAGGTACTAAAATGAAGTCGATAGTGTGTAGCGCTGAAATCTTAGTCTTCCAGGGGGAACTGGACTGGATTTCTTTCTCATCTGGGCAATGACGCCAGTCAGTGTAACTGCTTCCACCCTAGCCTCATGAGTGTGGACCCTTAAACAACCTAAACTAATAGAGTCAAAACAACTAATAGTGATGACAAAAGCCTGTAATCCCAGCACTCCGGGAGGCTGAAGCAGGAAGACTGCAAGTTCAAACCCCCCTAGAGCAAATCAATGATTTAGTGAGACCCTGTCTCAAAATGAAAGAATAAAAAAGGCTGGGGATGTAGCTCACTGTGAAGGTTCTTGGTTCAATCCTCAGAACTTTCCCCACACTCCACAACCAATAAATAAATACTCAAAAGGCTTCCCAACTCAGTGGGGAAAAGTAGGCTTACTTACGATGTGGCATCGTCACTTTAGTTTTCCTCTAAATAGATAAATTATTTTCAAAGAGAGCTAGGTATCAGACAGCTTCACTTTGGGAAGGGAAAGTGGTTTATAAGAAGCAAAAGAAAAAATATTTGAGAAAAATACATCCTATCACAGGTCACCGTTCTCCAAAATGAACCAGTCATTGCCACCGAATAGGAGGGTGATACAACTTTGCCAAACACCATCGCCCCCGGTTTTGGCTTGCTCCTCTGGAGGAAGACCCTGGCATGGGCTGAAACTGTTCAGCACTGCCTTGTATTCCTATGAAGAATAAAGAACCACTAGGAACAGGGGAAGTGGGCTTTATAATTACATCAATATCTACAATAAAATCTAACAGTTTAATTTTAATTTTAAAGGCTCTCTCTACTGCACCGCAGAGTGCTCTGTGGAGTATATTCATTCTAGGTACAGTCACATATTTAAATCCTATCAGAATCCTACTTTATAAAATGCCAATCTCTGATTCAGTGAATATAATTGGTAAGAAAAAAAATCAGTCAATATCCAAAAATAGCTACCGATCTATACTGAAATTTGCAATCCCTTAGTACTTGCCATCTTGGATTTCTAACCTAAGGAGCACTCTCACCCACTCGCTTCTCACCAACAATACACCGGTTACCAGTCGGCTGTCAACTAAGGGGAGACACAGCACTTAACTGCACAGAGTGCTGATTTGAAGAAGCTGCCAGTTGGTTACAACCAACCAAAAGAAACACAGAAATATACAAACCATGTGCCAAAGAGGAAATTTCAAGAAAGCATTCAGATACACCCAAAACAAAATTAACTGTGAATGGCAATAATTTTGCCTTTCTTTACCAATAAGTTTTTGCAAGTAGCAGGTAATCTATTTCTATAGATATTTCCTGTATGTATGTATGTGTGTGTGTATGTATGTATGCATTTAGGTAGTGCTGGGAATTGAACTCAGGGCCTCAAACATGCCAGGCAAGTGTCTTACCACAGAGTCACACCTCAATGCTTAATTTAAAATACAGAACTATATAAACATATAGTCGGCATCAAAATAATGGCCCATTAGTGTTGATAAGTGCCCTTCATTCGTTTATCAAACAATTAGGATGCTGCCTCCTGCAGCTAAAGAATTCCCACTGAATAAGAGCACCAAAGTTCCTGCCCTCACAGAGCTTAAAGTCTAAAGTAGGGGACGGATAAGCACTTAGCATGACGAACACAATGAAAGGCCTTATAATGGCATATTGGGAACCACTGAGGAAATGATTTCTTAGATTACCATTGTACTTTGGGGAAGGAAAAGTTAAGGTGCAGAAAGACAGCAGTGAGTTGCCCAAGGTGACAGAGATCTTTCTAGCAAAGTGAAGGATATGGAGGTGGGATTGAGACCTAGAAAAATGAGTATCTTTCAGAATATCTGCTTTACTGAGATAATCCACTCCAGAATCAGAGGAGACAGAAATGATTTTTAAACCACCAACAATGAGGGCTTGCCACAGTCACTGAGGACCACTGATTTTTTTTTTTTTTAACTGTACCACATGGTCAGTTTTCTGATTTTTTTTTCAAAAACCTTTAAGCAGCCTAAATGGAAGTTTGAAAACAGTGGACGGGAGAATTTACCCAGATCTGGAAAATGAATATAGATTGGCTTAAAGGATACAAATGTCCATCTCCTTCTAAAACCATTAGACACAGCACTGACATAGCAGAGAAATTACATGTGAGTCACACCTGAATCTCAAAAGAACCACGCATGGGTGTGTATGTGAAATGCCCAAACCCTCTAAGGTTGTACCTTTTTATTTACATAAATGATATTTGGGTCTCTAAGAGAGCTCTTACTAAATATAAGATCACTGTGCACCTCCACAAAAATAGGCCCTCAAAGGAGTTTTGAAGACTCCTTTGAGGAACAACGGAAGGTTTTGAGTAAAACCTCTTAAAACAAGGGAGATCCCAGTATGGGAGAATTGCAGATTGCACCACGGAGCACAAACCTAAGGTCATTGTGTCAGATCTGAAAACAGCAGACAGCCAGCCACTTCTTCTTAAAGTCAGGTTAACTGAAGCATAACTTAGACAAAATATCAATTAGTTTAGTGTACGGTTGCGTGAGTTTTTCCAAATGCATAGTCACGTAGCCACCAAGATACTGAAAGTTTTCACTACTCCCCAAGAATGCTCTCATGCCTTTAGTCAAGCCTCCTCCCTGTCCCAGGCCCGGGCAACCTCTGTCTGTTCCCTATACCTACAGTTTTGCCTTTTTCAGAATACACTCTAAATGGAAGCGATGACATGGAGATTTTTGAGGCTGGTCTCTTTTGCTTAGCAGAATGCATCTGAGATTTACCCATATTACTGCGTATGTTAGTAGAGCATTCCTTCTTACGGCTGAGGAGTATTCCATCATATAGAGATATACCACTATCTCTTTACCAGTTGAATGGCATTTGGACTGTTTCCAGGTTTGGGCAATTATGAATAAAGCCACTTTAAATGTTTGCTTGCAGATTTGATGTAAACATGTTTTGATTTCTTATGGGAAAATCCATAGAAGTGGCTTTGCTGGACTCGAAGGCGCTTAAGAAAACGCTCTGGCAAAATACTCAGAGCTACAAAGATCCTGCAATGAACCATATCACTAGGAGGGACAACAATCAGTAGAAGAAATATTAGCCCTAAATTTAGCTCCATATAACAGGGACCGAGCAAAGACGTAAACTTGGCAATGATTCTTCAGGTGGAATCTATTTTAGGAGCCACAGAACCTGTCAGCATGGTTGAACAGCAGCCTTGCCTTGGGTTTCTCTAGCTCCGTCTCCCCTCATTCTCATTCCTCTCATCTAAATCTCAAGTTTAATTAATTTA
Source organism: Hystrix cristata (assembly GCA_004026905.1). NCBI lineage: Eukaryota > Metazoa > Chordata > Mammalia > Rodentia > Hystricidae > Hystrix > Hystrix cristata. The sequence goes on from PVJO010001866.1 coordinate 8,381, forward strand.
ATTATCAATAAATTCAATTTAAGCACCACCTTCTCCTGAAACATTGTGGTCAACCATATCCAATCGCTTCTCTGAATTCTTACAGCCCTTATAGTTCCAATTACTCCTAATTTAAAACTTCATTATATATGTGCTGGCTTGTATTCTGTTTATAACACATATATTCATTTTTACTTCTGGAGAATCATCGTCTTTCTCTACCTGGCCTGTCAAAAGAGTGACTCATCTGTAGAACCCTCTAAAAAGAGTGCAGATCTAAAGGTGCGAGACTATTTTGTGTACAAGGGTCTATCACATTCAAGGGCAAATGCAGTGGCCACTACAAATACTGAGGAAGACAAAATAATGTACAACTCTAGAATTGATTTGTATCTAATAGACAGTAAATGTACATGAAGTAAGATGTTGATCTTTAAATTTTCTCAATGGATCTGGCTTAGCCAGATCTCCATATTCAACTGGAGAAACCTCCATATTCAACTGGAGAAACCTCCACTTGATTTCTAAGCAGTTCTGAAGAGAAGGAGAAGATACTACCACACGTGGCCTGTTGGTCATCTCAGACAACCAAGAGACTCAAGGAGCTTGTGTATTTTCAAGATGAAAAGTAGTATCCCTGAAAAAAAGAAAATCACTCAAGAAGAGGCAGGGAAAACTACTAGGGAGAACTATTTCCATGGGTTAAAGATTGTACAGAAATCTTAATTTGAAGGTCAGAATGCCAAGAAATGGAGAATATGGTTCATATGTTTATCTGCTTTTCCTCTTCACTAGATCTGCAGAAAGACAGCCATTAACCACACGCACTTCAGTTTCCACGGAGCAAGCTCCCCAGACTCTCAGAGGCCTGCTCAGGGCTCCCGAGACTCTGGCAGAATTACTAGGAAATGTCCAAGCTGAACCCCAAACTGCTGCACTGAGGTATGTTTTTTTTAAATCTCAGAAAATCACCTCTTACACCTTTATTTAAAACTGCGATCAAGAGCTAAGCTGCTGTACTTGATTGTGTCCCTTTAACCTAGGGAACTTGCTGCCAAAAAATATTATTGAGGCCAACAGCTTAATAAGTTTTATAGAAGATTAAATATTTATATGAATAAAAATAGCACCTGCAGCGACACTAGGAAGGATAAAATTACAAGGGCTATGAAATCTTCATGCTTCAGGGCATAAATTGCTTACCAGCTGGAGGACGCGGTTTGCCTCACGGAACAACACTGCCTTGCTAAATGTGTCTTCCCAAGCGGGGCCTTGAACCTGAGCATGGGCAGGACCCAGACTACAGCACAAAACCAGGAAGCTGTCGGTTTGCATCTAGGGCGAGTGTGAGCAAAATTTAGGAGGTGGCTGTGATACCACACTGATCTCAAATGTAAGTGCAAGAATGCAAGAGGGGTGCCAACAACCCCACCACACCAAAAGAGAATGGAATAAAATTACAAAAGGTATGATGGTGCAGGGAGGAAAAGAGATGCAAACTTTCACGGCCATTATAACTCTTTGCAATAAAAACTAGAGGGCCCGGTCTTGCAGCCATTGAGGGCAAATGGAAGAAAGGTAATCAATGAACTATTCAGGCGAAATCTTTTTTTTTTTCCTTGAATATTTTCCCTAAAGTAGGGAGGAAACAAGATTATCAATAAAACCTTGTGGTTCTAACCTTGCTAAAGCAAAGATCATCATTTGACTGGAGAGGAAAGCAACAGGAAGACAGTATGAATTAGGGGCCCAAAGGAGAAACTAAAAAGATCTGTGCAATACTCAGGCACCAGATATAACTCCTCCCTGCACCAAACCATACAGTGACATCTACAGATGATTCCTTTTCCCCTAAGGGTTACAGGACTAACAGTAAGCATCAATCAATCCATTTCATAAATAAAATATTCAACAAAGTAAAGAGTAACATCCAGCCAGGCAAAGTATGCTAATAAGGTTAATAACTGTTAGCTTTTATTGAAAATTCACTTGACTTTGCAAGTTTAGATAACCCAACGCACACAAACCTTCCACAGTTGCTAATACGACTTGGTGTTCAGCTGTATAATTAGTTGCTTTCTACAGAAGGATTATTTAAGAAACAGCTATAGGCTCCAGGAGGATGCTGTTGCTCGAAATGGTGTGCGGAAGAGCGTGATGGGTGGCCTTCAGAATGACTGCAGGAACAAAGGACTCCTGTGGATTTTAATAACACTGATCCACTTATGAATCATAAATCAAATGGGAACCCTCTTGCAGTTCGAAAATTTCCAAGATTTCTGGGGAAAATGCTCCAACATAGCAGCATGTTATCAGTGAGGCTTAACCATACACACTTACTTGTTTTTTTAAATAGTGTTTTGTGTCCTCAGATGGGTGTTGGCAGGGACTAGCAAAGTACAGCAGGCAGGGTGAGGACGAAGGGAGAAAAGCCAGCTATAGGGCCAGTGATGAGGTCTTTTAGAATCGAAAGCTTTACAGAGATATCGGGAGCTGAGGTGAGCAGAAAAACACAAGCTGTTAACGATAAGCCATCACAACCTAAGCCAGAGAGACAACTAAATGGTTGGTATCAACAGGAGCTGTTTCTTATTATTTTTAGAAAACCTTTAATTTAATGCATATTTCCTTGGCTGAAAAGGAAATGGTGATATTAACAAATTGGTTTTATTTCTAACCTGGCAGGCTGCCTGCAGTGAAAGGTAAATACATGTACATGGGAGCTGGGATTAGCATTTACTGAAGAAAAAGAGTAGTCAATATTTTAATGAGGAAGTCTAAGAAAGCAGCATCAAAACGCACGCCAATGTCACAGGGGAGCTTTTTATGTTAAGCCAACTAGTTCCAAATTACTACTTTTCTAGGCTTTCCTTTAAGGAGAGTTTAGACTTAGGGAAAAAATACAACTAGGGCATTTAGGGTTTTTTTGTTTGTTGTTTTGTTTTGTTTTTTTGTGGTGCCGGGGATCGAACTCAGGCCCTTGTGCTTGCACGGCAAGCACTCTAATCACTGAGCTAAATCCCCAGCCCCGGCATTTAGTTTTAAATATCATAAAATAGTTGCAGTACTCTTCTCTATAAATACATACATTAATCTATGTATATCTCTCTCTTCTATACATACAGGGAAAAAAAAGTCTGCCATTTGATTCTTTAAATGGCCCATCTAACAACGTCATCCTTCTATACTTTTCAAAGGCAAATGAAAAAAATTGATACTACCCAAGAATGAGTGATAGAATGGAGGAAATAAAACTACATAATAGAAAACATAGGTAACAGGAGCAAATAAAAACCAATAGTGGCTTAAGGACAGAATAATGCATTTAACACTGATTGGGAAGGCAGATCAAATCAATTATAGCAACGCTGTCTATCAGATAATCTCTACTGTGGCACCCCTAGGAGGCACATTTCAATCTGGGAATCTGTTTTCATTAAGAGCCAGGAATCGAAGAAGGAATCGGGCAGCATGATGCATGTGGGAGATACATAAAAGGCCTAAAATATTGCCAGTGTTACCCCTTGAGGGAATTAAAGTGAACCTAAGTTTTGAAGAGTTCCACATGGACATCCCTGAACTTCAGGATATCCAGTAGGGTAACCACTTTAAAAACACACATTGAAACAGTGTTTCTGATAATCAAATGAATGCCATCAAGAACATTTCGCATCAGGCAAGTATTTAAGCACTTTATACTCTTCGAATGACCAACTTACACTTCCAAACTAACAACCACTACCATAAAAGAAATAAAAGCAGAAACTAGTAACAAAAAATGAACATAGTGTGAAGCGAACAGCAAAGCCCAAAGTGAATGTTTTTCAAAAGAATACTGTAATTAAATTGATGAATACATGATGAGGTAGAATCATAAAAAAGGGAGAGGCACTTACTGTCAATCCTAAGGTTCTACAGACATAAAAGGTGCACAAGAAAGACCCTATAATCATTTTACTTTATATTGTAATGCATGTCTAGTTATACTCTTTTATGAATATGAAGTATGTATGTATCCAAAAGAAATTCTTACATAAGAAAACTAGGAGAAATATTCATAGCAACATCATTTTTTATGAGATAAAGATTTCCTTAATTAATAGAGTACTAAATAAAACTGTTTTTGAAAGGCATAGGAGTAGCAAACGTGATATTCAGAATGGTGGGCATCTCTGGGTGGGAAGGAGGACACAGGATTAGGACTAATGAGTGAAATGCACATGGCAGATTCTACGGTGCCATTACCATTCCTGTTTTTAAGCTGAGTCACACATTTATAGGTATTCCTTTCATTGTAATACTTTGTAACTTGCATGCGTATTACATATTTCATTCTGTGTGTATAAAACATTGCCAACAAAATGATTACAAAAACGTCACAAAGCCCTGTACACAGAGAAAAATAGAAAAAGACCTTATGTTTCTCCTACTGTTATTCCCACCACCAATGAACCCCACTCTCACTCCCACCACCAAAAAGCGAGAGTCTGGGCTTGAAGAGATCAGAAGACTAACAGGTGTCTCTACACCAGGCATGAGCTGTTTTATGAGGAGCTGGAATTTTTTTTTTCCACAAAAGTCTCTCTACTGACCTACTTGCCGTCCATTCAGAAACACTAGCTATAGAAAAACAGGGCGGGGAGAAAGTATGACATCTCCCTGGGAAAGAGCCTCGAAATTGAAGTACTGAACTGAACTTAGGGAAAAACAAGGGAAACAGGAGTGATGCTACGAAGTTGAGGGTTTGGGGGCTTTTTTTGATGTGTTCCATCTGAACAAAGATTTATACTATCGAGGTAGGGATGCTCCCTTTAAACCAGGAATTAAACTAGAAGCTGTACGCATCAATACACCCGCCAGATGCAGATCCAAAAGGGCGTGTGACCATCACACCAGAGGACAGCTGTAAGAGCAAACCCCCAAGACTAGTGACACACACCAAACAAAGCATCCATGATGGACTACTGCAGGAGAAGTGAACAAATACCCCATAACCTCGGAGAAGCACTGCTACCTTTGCAAATGTCCTCGAGAGCGTCGCAAGACTAACTGAACTGGACATTCGTGAAGGCAGGGACCAAGTCACAAAATGAGCCTATAAGGACTATTTTTAAAATAAACAATTGGGCATCTACAGAAGAAAGAAAACTAGAACTCACTGTAAAACCCGTAGAAGCTTAAGAGGAAAACTGAAGTAAGAAAGTAGTAACAGAACAAAAGATGAATGGGATAGGGAGAGATTTGCATAACCAAGAATACATTGGCAGAATGTAAATCTACATTACAGTGTACAAATTAACTGGGAGAGTCCAAATGCACACTGTAGGGTTAAATTAACTTTCAATTTAGTTGGCCAAGAGGCCAACATAGTCAGGAATAGATACGACTCAGCATGACTTCTCTTGATTTCCAGAGTCCTTAGTGGGAACGTACTGAACTGTGAAGATGATCTCAAATTTGCCCTCTCCCTGAACTCACGCCCTTGCAAGGTGATACAATGGTTTCTCCAGCTAAAACCTAGATTCACTTTTTGCCTTTTGGATCTGGGGTGGTCAGGTGACTTTCTTTGGTCAACAGAAGCGTAGCAACGTGACATGAGAAGGCTTACAATGTGCTTGTACGTGCAGTTTGTCTTCTCCTGCTGCCTTAAGTGTGGCTCCAACACCAGATATGCATATAAGTCTGTTAGCAAAAAAACACTCCCCAGATGACCTGGAAACCAACTGCCATTACAGAAGCGACACATGTCACATGTGAGACTTAGACAAGAAATAGCCAGCTGAGTCCATATCAAATGGTAAACACATTAACAGACAAAGAAAAGCCAGGTCAGGTGGTGCGTGTAATCCCAGCACTGTGAGAGGCTGAAGCAGGAGAATGTAAGTTTGAACCTAGTCCCCCAAAACTCAGTGAATTAGCAAGACTCTGTCTCAAAATAAAAAATAGCAAAAGATGTTTGGGACATAGCTTAGTCTGAAAGTCCTGGGCTTAATTCCCAGTACCACACACACACACACACACACACACACACACACACACGAGGTTTTATATTAAGGGAGCACAATTAAACACAAATATCTAATTTATTACATGTCAATATTATAAAATTACAATACACAGAATGCAAATATCTTCATAAATAAGATTAAAGAATAATAAGAACAATTAAGAAAGGACTTTAAAATTCCTCAAAGTTGATCAAAAAAAAACAAAACAAAACAAAACAAAACCCCAAAGGATGCAAAAGACGCTATAGAGGAGTTTGATAATGTAATTAGTGACTTCTCTACCTTGAAGAAAATCACCTTCATGTCCAGCACCAGTGAATTCCTTACATAAGATGATCGTATATACTATCCCCTCGAAATACCATGTCAATAAAATTCAGGTAAAAGACATCACAGATACATTTTAAGGAGCAAGTAAGTACAATTAGACATAAATTCTGACAGATGAAATCTTACAATTCAACATTTTAAAATTTAAAATTACTCCTAGGAAAGAATTGGGGATTTTTATATAAATATCATATAAAGTATTTTTATGGAAAATAGTAGTTCAAACCCGCTTTCCCAGCTACTAGGGGGCCTAAGACAGAAAGATTACAAGTTCAAGGGCTGTCAAGGCAACTTAGTGAGACCATGTCTCAAAATAAAATAAAATAAAATACTCTAAGGGTATAGCTCCATGCTCCCTAGATTCAATCTTTAGTACCACCAATAGATAGATAGATAGATAGATAGATAGATAGATAGATAGATAGACAGACAGACAGACAGACAGACAGATCGATAGACAGACAGATAGATGATCGCTAGGAAGGGAGAAAGAAGGAATGAAAATATCATATTAAGGTTATATTAAACAATGAATAATATGAAAATACAACCGAAATCATATGAAAATCTATAGTTTAAAATATGTATATTAGTAAATGGCAACAAAAAATATGAATGAACTAAGCATGTAATTTAAGAAGCTAGCAAGAAAAAAAAAGAAGCTAGCAAGGGAACAGAAAAACTGTGAACAGGAAGAAAATTGAAAAGTGGGATTTCAAAACTACTTGTGATGAGGCTAGTTAAGATAAAGATCACTTGTATCAAGAATGAAAACAAGGATTTGACCACAGACTTACAGAATTGTTTTTGTTAGTTGTAAACAATATTTTGTATGTACCTACATTAACAAGTTTAACCTCTATGAACCGATATTTCATTTCAATGGGAAAATATAAATTACCAAAATTGATTCAATACACAATAGAAAAAAATATTGAACAAGTCAATGATCTTGAAAGAAAATTAGAAGCTTCAAAGAACTTTCCCCACCAAGGAGCCAGATTCAGACACTAATTCTATCACATCTAAAGAAGGGGGGTTACTTCATGCTATTTCAGCTGCTCGAGTCTGGGGAGGATGAGGGAATCTTGTTAATTAATATTACGAGGCTACGATTATACCGGTTCCCTAAATTAACAAAAATGCTACAGAAACAGAGCTACACAAATATAACTATTACATGCAGAAGCCCCAAATAAAATATTCTCATGACTTAGAGAGGTTCATTTCCAGTATGCAAGGATGAATCCATGTTGGAAAATCTACCAATAAATTGAAAGACGCCCTGTGCCTTCTTATGAAATTAGTCAATATCGCAGGGATGCCAATCCTACTCCAGTAATTTATAAATAGAATGCAGTCATTATCTAAATCCAACATGGAAAAAATAAATGTAATAGGAAAGTTCAAAAGAGAACAGAGGCAAGTTTGGCATAACCAGATATACACCCAAACCATTAAAATCACAAACATTACAGTATTGATACACAAAACTGTCACTAGCAAAACTAGAAAAAAATTAAACATCCACTGATCAGTAATGGGAACAAGTAAATCTGTGCTGCGCCCCTGTAATTGAATGTGACTGAGAGTTATATGTGCAAAGAAGATCAATCCTTTTCACAATTGAGAATAAAAATTTACAAAGTCAAAAGGATACATTGTTTAAAAGAACATTATCTAATAACAGGGACAATATCTTACAGGCTATATACTACGGGTTAGCAATGAATATTTCCGAATAATCAAATTATGAACTTTGAACTCCTGAGTTTTTCCAAACAAAATGTTGAAATTGTTTTCATTAAAATATTTCTTAAAGTTCAAATCCTCAAGAATCCAGTACTCATTAATTGAAGTATGTAATTCTTCTAAGTATACTATGCAACACTGAAAATCATTTAGAATGTATATAAAGGAAATCTGAGGTATGTGTCAATGGCAAGCAGCTGGATGACTCACAAAAAAATTACTATATGTCTGAAGCAAACAGTAAAACAAATAGCCCAGTACCACAGTGATTGCGTAGAACTGTATATATTCACTCTTTGCAGTGGACAGAATTTTTTCATTTCATACATCATTTATAGCTTACTACAGTGATTTCGCAAAATCAGTCCATACCATTAGCACACACAAAGAGAAACCCCCAGTGTTCTCAGTGTTGGAAAATTCAAATGTTTGTGGACTCTGATGTTCACACACGTTGCTACTTCAGCTCAGCAGACGTCACTCTGCCGACCAGCGTGAGAGCACTAGGCGACTCCAGGTAGGAAAGAGCTATCCAGGGTCGGTCACATTGACAAAAAATCCATAGTCCAAGCACGGCTTGTGCTCATAGATAAGCTTAATTACAAAAACTACTTGAAATAAATGAAAACAAAATGATCAAATGCAACAGCCAATCTCTCCAGGCAGGATTTTTTTTTTTAATGGGGCCCAGCTTTGCTTCCTAAAATACTTTACCAAGGTATTTGAAATCAAGCATCCAGTCCATTCAACACTTCATCAGAATGAAAGCCTGATGGATCCATCACATCCCTAAGTCCCGACTTCTTCTTAACAGAGTCACCATTTTCAAATCAGAACATGGAAAAGTATGTTTCTAAGGCAGTACAAAATTCTGCCTTGTACATTTCAGGTCGGTGAGGAACATTTCTCTGGACAACAAAAGGCTCGCAGGGTCAGACATATTTTACAAACTCATTCTTCCTTTGTAGTAGCCAAAAGGCTCAAAAACAGCAAACATCCACTTTGTTCTTCCTCCAAAACTCCAACTCTCCTTCTTTCTTACATAGAAAAACTACACCATGATTATGTGCCAAATCTGTAAGTCTAACTATATCCACAGAAATGAATTTCGACAAACAGCATGTTAATTCACGACTCTACGAATTTCCTTATCACTGTGCCTCATTCATTTCTAAGATAACAGATGCAGCCTCATGCTCAGTCTGAACAAGGAAAGTAACCCGGAGCCATCCGAGACGCTTAGCGAGACCAGTCACAAGTAAACATTCAAATCATCGCAACTTGTATCTTATGAGAGTGCTTGCCTTAGAAATTGGCGATTGTTCCTGCCTACATACCAACAGAATCTTTAGCAACTGGATTCATTTTTCAGGGCCCAATATTAAATACTTATTAAGTACAACATGACCAAAGTCAAATTCATACCAGAAATATTAGAAAGATATATGGGTATTTTGAAAGTAAAGCTATAAAGTTTAAGCTGCTCATTTTTATGCCACACATCTTATAAATCATTATGTCGAAGAAATCAGACAAGTGAACATCTTCCTTGCTGAAATCAACCTTCAACCATATTGAATACAACGAAACCCTCTGAAGAAGATTCCCCAGATAACTTCCAGGACATCCCACCTGGGATGTGTCTACATACCAAGGTCAGAGTTCTTCTTTGATTTATTCTTCTTTTGGTCTCAGAAGAGTTCAAAAAATCCTGAAGCCTGTAAATATGGAAAAAGAAAAAAAAGTTTGGTTTAAGGGAATAATCTAGAAAACAGCGATCAAAATTATCATGGGGAATTGAGAGCAGTAATAGGCATACTTGACTAAAAATGAGGCATACTGGGAGTAGAAATTGGTAAACACCTACAAAGCCACAGAAATTATGGCTTAATGAACAATGAAGCCTTCGCCACATCTCAGAATGAAAGTACTGCTTCCAACTGCAGAGAAAGCCTGTGCTATCCCCTCCGAAGAAAAAGGCAGAAGATGGTAACAGAGATTCATTTCACATTAAATAATAAATTACTAATGATAGATACATTTTAATTCATCACTAAACACTATTTAGGAAAAGATCGAAAAGAATTTGTGATTTCTCATCCATCTCCATCAGGGAAAAATGCAAAGAAAGTGAAGGAAATTTCTTCTCCAAAAATAGAAAGGAGTTCTAAGTTAAAGATGAAACTGTGGCAGGAGTGTATTGTAGAATTTATCTCATCTTAACACAAGAATTTAATAAAAAATGGCAAATCTTAAACTACATTCTTCTGGTAAAAAATGTGGATTTAAGTATACCGCTGGCTTATGTGTACGCCTGGGATATACTCAGCACTTACGTGTAATATTTATGCTGGGATAGTGGCCTTATATATTGTGCTGAAACTGCATCACCCACATTTTGTTACAAGTAAGCAGGATAATACAAAATATGGGCAAAAGATGCCGTATGTACAGTGAGCATCAAGGAAGAAATTAGAAGTCCAGAAATGTAGCATGAGACGTACAAGCACAAACTGATTAGAAAAACTTAATTATTCTACATAACGTAAGACTGAGAATACCCCTCAGCAGATGTATGGTTTCATGGGGGTGGGGGAGTAAACTATTATTTATTATTTAAGTACAGAAATGAAGGTTGAAATGACCAAAGATGGCAGAACATGATTCCAAATAAGTATCTTGCCATTATTCCTAAACTAGAACAGATATGCAAATTAAGAGAGCGTGAAAAAAAAAAACATTTTAACAGGGGACAACTGTTGTTTTGAAAGAAGGAAATTTATTGATCCGATTGTCTACAAGCCAGATTTAAGAAGCATTGTCCCAAGTCAAGGCAGAAGTATCTCCTCAAATTAACGAAGCATGAAAAAATAAATTATACAAGTAAAATATGCACTTCAAATAATTGTTTCATTAAAATGACATGGGAAACGAAAATAGGAAGAGAGAGAGGGAGGTAAAGAACGACATTTTATTCGGAACATTCCAGAGTCTAGAGCCCACTGGATTCTGGGTTAATGTCCCTAAGCCAAAGCAAAGTCAAAAATGCTACTAGCTCAGCCTCATTAGTATCATTAAATGCAGGTTCCCTAAGATAGGAGTTGGAGAACTTAATACCCAAGTTTCCCTCTGCACAGAAACTGGGCTCAAAATTAGCTGGGTGTAGTGGCAAATGCCTGCAATCTCAGCATCCTGGTAGGCTGAAGGAGGAAAACTTCAAGTTCAAGTCCAGCCCAAACAACTTAGCAAGACTCTAGGTAAAAACCCAGCCAACCAACCAAACAAACAAAAAACCAGTACTGAGGGGTGAAAAATAGATTTTTGCGCTGAAGACACCAAGAGTGTTGCTCTGAAGAAGGATTTTTATAAAATCCAGTAACCCTTTAGAAGTGAATTCAAATTCACTTCCTTTGGAACGGTCATCATTTATACAATTCATAATCCAGTTTTTACATAGCAACTTAAAAGAAAGGTAAATAATAACTGTGTCCTTTTTAGAGACAGACTATACACCAAAGATTTCCACCATTTTTACTCTCACAGGTATCTTTCATTGTATTTTCGTCTTGTAGACAAATGGTGTTTATGAAAACCTTGTTGTTCTATTTTGAAACCATCAGTGCTGTGTATAGTACCATTTGACTTACGAAATGTTGAAGCCAGCTCAAAGCCCACTCTGAGCAGGGGTGGGAAGCAGGTAGCAGAGTGTACAGGAGGGCAGAGTGGTAACCACTGGTGAACAAAATTGAACCAGAGGCTTAAACCACTGCATAACTGTTAGTAAACATGTATGTATATAATCTGTTTCGATAAAGCAAACATATAATTTTATTTTCTTAAGTGACTTTTATTAGGTCTACACTGTCCCATATTTCCTGGGTAACTTTACAATCCTTTGCTAAAACCAAAATCTAAAATTTACAAAAGAGCTAATTATGCAACATATTTCAAGATTATTAAAGGATTCATTGTGGTGAAAGAGAGGGCAACATGCCGCTAAGCCTTGGAGTGTCTAGAGCAAGCTCACAATAGCAAATATATTTATTCTTTGTGAGCCATAAACTCTGCACCACAACTGTAACTCTGCCCTCATAGCCGGAAAGCAGTGCCTGTGTTCCAATAAAACTTTATTTACAAAAACAGGAGACAAGTCAGATTTGGTCCTTGTACTGTAGTTTGCTGGTTCCTGTTACAGAGGATTGTTAGAATAGTGATTAAATATTTTGGTGTGGCTTATATATACATGGACACATGACATGACATGAATTTTAGGAGAGAATTAGGATATAGGAACAGAAGAAAGGGTGATAGAGTTAGAAGACGACTCTAAGCATTCTAGAAACCAAAGCCAAGGGAGCGATTTGCATGCTAGATTGTAACAGATAGAAAAACAGCTTCCCGCAGACATCCAAGTTCCCCTCCTGCAGAATGTTAGGTTACACAGAAAGAAGGATTTTTTAAAATTTTATTTTATTTTAATGGTACATTTTAGATGTACATAGTGATAACATTCATCATAGGGGATTTGTACCTGTACGTGATATATCTTGTTGCTTCTTTTTTCTCATTCCCTTCCCCTCCCTTCACCCCCCCTCCCTCTCTATTTACAAAAGCTTTGTTTCCATTTTTTCCTTCCATTTCTTATTTCTCTTGTCCCTCCGTTCCTTTCCCCTCCCCCTCCCTTGTTCCCTTTCCCATTTGGACATTTTCTTCCCAGAAAGAGGGATTTAAAGCGATTATCAGCTGACTTTACAATACTAGCTCACATGATCTGAGGGGGCCCTAATCACAATGATTTTTTTAATGTGGGAAAGGGAAGCAGAAGAGGCAGAACCAGTGTTGGAATCGTAACCCAGACTGGACAAGCCACTGCTGGCTTTGAGGATGAGGAGGCAGGCAGCCAAGGAATGCTGAAAGCCTCAAGAAGCTTCTGGAAAGGGCAAGAAAACAAATTCTCCTTCACAGCCTCCAGAAAAGATCTCAGCACTGCCAGCCCCTTGATTTTATCCCACTACGACCCAGCTGAGATTTCTGGCCTCCAGAAGTGTAAGATGATAAACATCAGATGTGTTAAGTCGCCAAGTTTCTAATGATCCACTAGACTAGCCACAGGCCATGGGTCCCTAATAGAGGGGAGAAATTTCTCTGTGCACCTTTGTAATAGACTTGTATTGTAATATTGTAATTGTAATACAATAACGTGGATTTAAATACTAAATCAGACCTTGACAATGACTGCAATGGTGAGAGCTCTATACCTCTTTCCCAAAACATCCCTTTCATAAGCTGGTAACACAATAGCAAATGACAGAACAGCACCTGCTCTACCACAAGGAGCCACGACCATGAGATCTGGGTATTTTGTTTTTCAAGAGTCTGGGTTAATATGAGCATAAAACAGACTATTACCTCAACATCCTCCAAAGTGTGCGATGTTACTACATGTCAGGAGAAAACAGAATCATGTTTACATGTGAGTAGGAAGGATAGCTTAGGCAAAATTAAACTGTTCTCTTTGTGTTGAACTTCTGCAAATCTTTTACATGCTTATTTGGATCACCAAGAGAATAATCATATATTCAGACCTTCCTAGCTATGAATCCTCTTCTTTTTCCTGGAGTATCATGGGTTTCGTGCCCTGTATGACACAGTTTGGAAAACTTGGACCTGGTGGACAAGCTCAACAGACTCTTAGGTACTTCCTGGATGCTTTCTAGGATGTGAAGAAAATTCATGCTCAGAAAAGTCAGCTGATTGGACCCCAGAGCTGCCAATAGGCCTGATGCAGAAGGTGCCAGCCTGCCGACCATGCCAGCACCCAGACTGTCTTTGCTGGGTTTATGATGGGCTACAGGCCACCCCTGGGCAGGGGCTGAGCTCATTGTACTAACCACAACGAGGAAACACACTCAGACTTCCGCAGGACCCCTGGGGGAAGCATCACACTCACAGAACACGTTTCCAGATTCTACACGCTATCTTTAGGCAAGATCTGAAGTCTAATACTGCAATCTTTATGTCTTAGCACAAAAGAAAAGAGAAGAAAGCCAAGTTATTTGGCTTTTCTTGATTTTTTTTTTTTTTTCAGTACCGGGGATCCAACTCAGGGCCTTGTGCTCACAAGGCAAGCACTCTAACCACTGAGCTAAATCCCTGGCTCAGCCAAGTTATTTGGGAGTGTTGGTTTCCCAAATTTGGTTTCCCCCCGTCTCCACTCTTGCCAGAAGGCAGCCAGATTTGGTCCTTGTACTGTATTCTTAGGATACTTCTGGGAAGAGCAAGCTTAATTGTTAGCTTTGCCATTTAGAGAAAAAGATTCAAAGAGATATACTACCCTTTTCCCTTGAGAGTTATGGTCTTTATTTTTAAAAGTATCCAAAATTCTGAGTTTCATTCATCTTACTAGATAAATATATGCAGTGTCATTAAATGGGGAAAAGTGAAGGGCAGAGACCCCATGGTGGATTTTCAAATAATGTGCATCATAAAGAGAAATCACATCATCAGTATCCTCTTAAGATTCAGTAACTACTAATATTGAAGATTAGTCTTCTGTTCAGCACTCCCTCTCCAGATTTCCACATTTTCTGTTTTATCTCTAAGACAATGATCTTCCTGCAAGTTAAAACCCAAAACTTACTAGAGAATATGCACATTTCCATGGACATGTGACAGTATGGCTGTTACGGTCTAAAGGCTTGTGTCTCTCCAAAATTCATATATCGAAGCTTACTGCCCAAGGTGAGTTTTAAAAGGTGGTGGCTTGCAGGTGATTAGATCATGAGGGTGGAATGCTCACAAATGAGATTAATGCTCCTAGAAAAGAGGCCCCAGACAACTGTGCGGCCCTTCAACCTGGTGAGGACACAGAATACACCCTCTATGGACAGACGGTGGGCCCTCATCAGACATTAAATCTTCCGGCATCTTGATATGGGACTTCACAGCCTCTAGAACTGTAACAAATAAATTTATGTTATTTCTAAGTTACTCAGTCTAAGATATTTTGTTTTAGAAGCCTGAATGGACAAAGAAATTGACCAAAGTTTACTGAGTTTAGGATAAACCAGTGCATTTAAAATGATCCAAGAAATACTTATCAATGATCGATGCTGATCGTCTCAAGAAACAATAAACTAAACTTAGAGGTGCAAACTTAAGAGATGTCTTGATAATGTTATTTTATTTCTTTCAAAATAAGATCTATTAATATGAAACCCCTATGGCTCTATGTCATTACCACTAAAATTGCTATGATTTCACATTATCCTATGGGGACAGGAGGATTTTAGAAAGTCACAAAATTTCTAAACCGATTCAATACATTCCAGAGAAGTAGCCACACTGCCCCACAAGGGTGACTTTAGGGTCAATGGTTTTGTAGCACATCAGAGCTGCTTGTGGAGGTGACAGGGGCCGCTACAGGCACGATTTCTAATCCAGCCAGTCGGGGAGCAGTCTCCACTAAAACACTTCCTTGGCTCTGCTAGGAATTAGGGCCTCCCCACCCGATCAGCATCTAAACAGCGGCTTGGCTTAGATGAAGAGTTGGGGCAGAGGAGCAGGGGACGGGCCAGGCACAGCACGGCAGCTCCCTGACAAGGCCATATAAGGAGTTCTGTGTTATAAGTCAGATGGAATAAATGAAATTTCTGAAGAGTTTCCTGGGGTTTTTAATTTTCGTAAGAAACCATGGAAAACATGACTATCAGGTTTCATTAGGAAAGCTTACCCAGCTCTGGAGACACGCAATATTTAAGGAGCATAAACAAGGTTTTGTATTCACCCCGATAGGCCCAAGCTTGGTTTGTAGACTCTGAAATCCAGTTGTATCTCAGCATCTGTGTGCAGGGCATGTGCATTTGGGGTTTTGTGATTCCCCAACCTAAACCATATGGTCCCCTAGTAACCTGCTCGAAGCATAAAAAGCACGTTTCAAATTAATTTATACCCAATGTCATTCTGAACTGCAAACCCCTCAAAAGTTGCTTAAGGACTTGCTTCACACCTAGCAAAGATAAACTTGAAACTTGGTAATTGTGTACAAACATGCTCGTAAATATTTCTCACGTGCCTTCACACACACCCTGTGCAGTGTGACCCTACAGCTCTTCCAATCAGGAAGCAGTGCTTATTTCTCTGCCCCCTGAATCCGGCCATAACCCTGTGACTTTCTTTGGCCAATGGGAATTCATTAACATGATGCACGCGGAGGCCTGAGAAGCTCTTGGGTACCGGAACTTTTCCTCTGTGGGTTGCAGAGGTCGCCTGGGCTCTCTCCATTATCTAAATCAACTTACAGTGAGTTCTTGCTGATGCTACTGCTGTTCCTGTTAGGTAAGTCAGTCGAAACCAGTGTGGCCTAAAGAGTCGCCCCCGTAACTTGATTACCTGCTATTATCTAGGCACAAGCTTTAGAAAGCCTGCTAAGCCTCAAAAATCTCTGTGATCTTCCTCCACAACTGAGTAAAAAAAGCTCAAGACTTGATAAAAACCAAGTATCATAGTACCTGTGTCAAAATATTGAGTGAAAGAACCCAAAGAGCTCAACTATGACTCTCCATGGAAGTACTATAACCTCTGATCTTGAAGGTGCAGCATTTAAGGTAGAATAAGACAAGTATGAATTCAAATCCAGCTTTAACATTGAATTGTTGGAGAACTAGAGTAGTGAAATGGCTACAGTAATAGCTAATATTTATGATGTGTTTATTCTGCAGTAAAATTATCATGGAATCTTTAACTATAGGGTCGGTTCTATTAATATTCCCATTTTACATGAGGCTTAGGGAGACGTAGTAACTTCCCAAGAAAATATACCCAGGAGGTGGCAGAGCCCAGGCAGTATGATTCCAGAAAGCATCTTCTTCATTATTTTGCAGTAGAGTCACTTATTCTTCTTTAACTTTTCACTTGTTGAGCTAATGAATCATTGACTGTGTCATTCCAAGAATATTTTAGGAGCACCTATTATAAACAAAGGATTTGAAGATCTGGGAACAACTGTGATGTGACCCCTGGCTTAAAAATGACTTAGATTTAGTGGGTAAAGGAGATTATAATCAAATAAGTCTGCCTCCCCCTGGGTCCTGCACCCTGTTTTCAAGTCAACCTTTCCCTGCTGGAGATCTGAGTCACCCCTCTGCTTGAAATCATTCTCCAGGTTTCTGGTAGCTTTAAGATGTACCCACAAATTGGGGCTGGGGATTTAGCTCAGTGATTAGAGTGCTTGCCTTGCAAGCACAAGGGCCTGAGTTCGATCCCAGGTACCACAAAAAAAAAAAAAAAAAAAAAGACGTACCCACAAATTATTTGATCCTGCCCCTCCAAAAAGTGGAACTTAATTCTCTTCTGCCTTTACGTCACCTCGATTAAAGGACCCACTTTAAATAAACTTTGGTAGAGGAAACAGTGTGCGTGGAGGGGTACAATTCTCTCCTGAAACTTGGAAAGTTTCATTTTCTAATTTAGAGATCAGTCCAATCTTCAAATGAGAAGCTACAGAGGGGACCCCATAGATCATGCTGGGAATTATCTTATATCCTTTTTATAGGAATGTATCCAGGAAGATGTATAGCCAAATCCCAACTACACTGAACTTCTATTTCACTTCTTAATTATAGCTTCTCGGGGTGGGGGGAGAAGAGAGGGAATTCAATCAAGATTTAAAGGAAGTAACTAGTTTTAAAGGGTCAGGAGATTTCAACACAGTAATGAAGGCTGCCTCTGTATATTTTTAATTGCAAGTAATTACCAGGAAAAAGTAATTACTGCCATTGCTCAATGGAATTGCAGTTCATATCTTTGCCTAAGTACATATATTCCGGGACCTATACATTCATGTTCACACTGGAACACTTCACCCATCCGATTTTGAAGAGGGGTTGTGAATTAAGGGTAGGTATTCTTACAGTAAGAATTTCAGGGAAAATATGCCATTTTATTTCTAAAGTATTGGCACTTAATTGTCTAATTATTCCTGACATGAAAGAAACAAAGCCAAGATACGATAGAAGCAGAAAGGCAAGCTGACTAAGCGCCAAATGGAGAAAAAATGTTTTGAATTGTATAAATAGTTTTGAACTACGCCGCTTTATTTTGGCTGACAAACAATAAGATTCTTAACGTGTGAAATTAGACCCACTGAAGAAACTAAAGAGGATCGCGGATAAGTGCCAAGTTGTTCAGCAAGAAATCACAAAAATTTGGCAGCAGCTACAACCCTCTTGAGGACTCCGCAGGTTTCAGAAAGTAAAGTTAGCAGGAACTCCTCAGCAGTCAAAAAAAATAAGAAGGGTTTGCAGAAGGACAGAGAGCCCTTGAGCTCTATCAGCTTATAATAAATAGCATTTCAAAAGCAGCACTTTTCAGAGATAATATATAAATATTTTAAGTAGCCAAGTATAGGTGTGGGCTATTTTTTCCTGTACCACGTCCAGAAAATCTGCACATCCACATCAAACTCTGCATCTAGGGAATCTGTTTTATTTTGATGTTTGCATTTTTAAACAATGCGCATGACCTATTTGGGGGTTAATAGAACTAAATGGAGCCTATTTGCTGTTTATTATTTATAGAAGATTCATTCTGGATTAGGGCGTATCAAGACATTTATGTTTGAGTTGCATGGAGAAACGTTAGATAGCTCCCAGCACCATAACGGCCACAAAAATGACAAGTGAGTATACAGAACAACTTATATACTGCACAACAGAAAGGAAGATGAAAGCCAACTTCTTTCTTTCACATAAAGGCAACAGGAAAGGGGAGAAGAAAGGCTTCTCACTGTCCTCTGTCGGATAAGCACAGACGTGGGTTCTTAGAGTCCCATAAAGAAAATCTCTGCAAGTCAGTGAAAAGGTCCCTCCCTTCCATTAGGATCCCAGTCACAACACACAAAATAAAACCCTCATCTTCCATTTAAAAGACAATTTGCTTGGGAATTATTTGTCTTGCAACTACTACAGAAAGCAACCTGTGAGTTGCCTGTCTCCTGATGGATTATAAAACACCTGCCAATGGATCACCAGGTCAGAAGAAACAAAACAATATTATAAATGAGTTACTACCAAAATAAGATTGTGATTAAGCCTGTCGGTTTCACAGTATAGCTCTGGACAAGGTTGTCTTCGATTCTGCAGCATCAAATTAACTTGAGGTTTTCTTGGTCGTTCTTTAAAAATTTTTTAAAATATATATGTTTTTAGATTGTTTTAGACGAGTAATTAAGAGCAGAGAGCAAGGATGGCTCCCTGAGTATCTTTCCAAGTGTCTGTGCAGAGAACATGAACTTCAGTCAGTGGAAACCAACCCACTCCTCACTCTATCTCCTCTTTTCATTATGGTAATGAATGCTGGAAGCTTTCCAAAATACAACGCCAACTTGACAGTGAAAAATATGAAACAAAAGGCCACAGGATGGTTAAGCTATTCACTGACCAGTGGAAAAAATAGCCATGATTGACCCAAGAACTCAAAAACCAAGTAGTCTACTAAGCTGAGGCAGTTCAGGACCATGGTGTGGCCACTATGACAGGCAAGAGCAGCGGGTTCGAATGCACGCCTTTGCCTCGTTGCTGCACTGCCTGGGCATGCGAAGGGTCTATCAATGAGGATAAACACTCCCCATCCTGGTGAGCTAGATCATCACTAAGTGGCTTTCAGAAACACTTTTAGCCAAGTATATTTATAATACTTTTTCTTTGCTTAAAAATGATCACATGCACCCAGCTGGCTAAGACTAAATAATAATAACCGCCTTTTACTTGTTATTTCCCATTTCAGTGATGAGAAAACAAGCTAAAAAAAAAAAGAAAAATTAAAGTGCTTGCCCAAGACCATGGGATCAGTAAATAGAAAAGCTAGGTTTTGAGGACCTTTGCCCAGGCTTTTTTTTTTTTTTTCTTTTTTGAAGGCCAACAGACCAGGGAAGAAAGGGCATAAGCTTGGCCTCCAAACATAGTTTCATTTATTTGCAATTTTAAAACGTCATGCATATCTCTTAAGCCCTTCGCATATCAGCTTCTTCCATCCTCAAAATAGTGCTAATGCCACGGACACCTTCTCCTCTCCAGGTTGTCCAGAAAATGAGATAAGATAACCTTTGCAAACCATGTAAGAGTCCAGTTCCCAGTTCCCAGTTCCCGGTTCCCAGCAGGTACTCTGAGCAAGCCTGCCTTTCTCCTCGCCCTGACTCGACAACACCTGTTTGTCTAAGAATCTTTACTGCTCACCTGCTCATCCCCGAGCTGTCCAGGAAGGAATCAGCTGGGCAAAATACCAGGAGGACAAAGTAGACAATATATCCAGGAGCCGAAAAGAGAGGAGGTAGGGGCTGGAAAACTACCTGAAACCAAGAGTCAACTTAAGCGTGTTCTGGCTGTAGTTTGAGTTCTCCTAAACCAATAGGCTATCATGGCTCAGACACAGAAAAGAAGGGGGCCAATCAATAAGGCCTGCATTACTGAGCAAGGGAAAATTGGAGCTCACACCTATGGAGGCCTCTAGGAGATGATGCAGTACAAGCCCCAGAGTTACTCCAAGTGAGGGAGAAGCAGGCTGTATCCATGTCCACCGGACCTACATCTGTCACTGCCTGAGGGCTGCTCCTGGTGGCATCGACCCTTTGGCAGTTCTGGTTTGCCTCACGTGATGGCCAAGCTGAGCGTGCAGCCAGGAAAGAAAAAATACCCGAGAGTCACAGTTGTTCATGATAAGGAGTCTTTGGCGTGGAGAAGGGTGCACAGCACACGGATGGGACACCACAGGACAGTGACGGCGAACCTTTTAGAGCTTTCAGTGATACAAACAACCCACTGTGCCACGCGTGTCTTCGGGTCTGCCACAACGGCAAATACCGCACACCACTGACAAAGAGGTTGCTCTAAGGGTCAGCACCTTGAAATTCTTCCCGAAGCTCACCCTACGGTACTTGCCACTTTTCTGAAGGTGGTTGGGATCACCATTAGCCACAGAAACAGTCTGTTGGGTCAAAAATTCTGAGCCAAAGAGCCATTGATAAAGGACATGGTAAGCCATCCGCAGCTCCCGTCATCCATGCAGCCTGGAATGCTCCTCGCACTGTTTGGTAAAGACGGAACCTGAAAGTAGCACACTGCTCAGCTCTCGAGTCATTGCCTTCCTCTGCGTGGGCCGCGTGTGATGTCAACTCCATCAGAACCACCAGATTCGTGAGCGTGCTAAGCAGCAGGCTGATTTGTTCTCTGGTCGCTTCCCTTTTCCCACCACAAGCCTACACGAAAGTCCTTCCTCAATATCCCATTATTCCTTTCACAGAGACTTTCACATCTTCAGGCTCTTAAGAGACTTCCAGAAAGTGAGGAAGCCTATTTGCTTACAGATCATCAAAAAGGAAAACACTAGAGAATGCACAGAGAAAATGAGAAGATAAATTCATCTTGAAGAAAGAAAACAAAGAAGAGAGAGGGAGGGGGCGGAAGAAAAGTGGTTTAACTATTTATATTTTTTAATTTGGAAAGTGATACTGGGAAAAAACAATAATCCAATTTTGGAGGAGAAAGGACTTAAATTATTTAATGTGATAGAAAGGGAAGAAACAGAAAATTCCCATCAGATCACCACATTAAGAAGAGTTATAGGTGAGATCTACTCACCTGTGCTAAAATTGATGGGTAGAAAACTAAAGAAATAGGAGATTTGTATAATCTCAAGGAAACTCTCTCAACATACTTATCTCGGCATCACCAAGGAACAAACAGTCACTATTCAGAGAAGAAACCTAGCAGCCACCAGTCTAGCCAAGTGACCAAGATTAACGTCACCAGTAATAAGTCATGCCATTGGCGTCGCATGCCCTATGATGTGACAAAGTGCATTTTAGGGTGCAGCACTTCTGTGGCATTCTTGCCAAAATTGTATCACCTCAATCTGCTCATGAAAAAATTCAGGAAAAAAAATCAAAGTACATTCTACAAATTAACTGACCAGTATTCTTCAAAACAGTCAAGGTTACACCTCTTTGCCCTTATTTACACTTACGGTTTCTCATATCAGAGAAACAATTCGATGTGTACTCATGAGTGTCTGATTTATTTCACTTAAGAGTATGTTCTCAAGGTACATCCATTTACCTACGTATGTCTCTAGTTCGTCCTTTTAATGGCAGTAGTACTCCACTGTGTAGAAAAACATATCTTCTTTAGCCATTCTATAGATATTACAGAAAAGGAAGATAATATTCAAAAGAGAGGAGAATGAGAAAGGGAGAAGGGGGAAAAGTAGGATGGGAAAAGGGAAAGAAAAGGGAAAGGGAAAAAATGGAAAAATATAAATAAACCTGCTGTTGTAAATAGGGAAGAAGGGAGCAGAAGGGAGGGGTGGGGAAGATGGGGGAAAACCAAGATACATCATGTACAGGTACAAAACACCATGATGAATGTGATCATTATGTACACAGTGTACCAAGACATGTTCTTGATTAAGGAAAAAAAAACTATCAGGGTCATAGAAACAAAGAGAGAGAAGAACTCTCAATGTTGGATACTAAAGAGATATGACAACTAAATGCAGTGTGGGACCCCAGAGAGACCCTAGAATAGGAAAGGGGTGTTAGTGGAAAAACCAGTAAAATTTACTCAGCTGTATCACATCAAAGTTGGTTTCTAAATTTGGGTGCCTGTGATGTAGATTATACAAGATGTTAACAGTAGGGACGCCTGGGAAGGAATATATTGGAAATTTCCCTATTAAGTTGCAATTTCTGTCTGGGTCTAAAATTATTTTTTAAAAAAAGTAAAAAAAAAAAATAAAGACAAGAGAATTGAATGTAAAATGACAGATTAACATACTTTACGTGCATGAAAAGGCTGTATTTTATGGCTCAGCTTTGGTGTTAGTCATGTTCCCAAGTGGTTTTTGTGTCTTTTCTGGTTTCATTTTCAAAAAGCTTTTCATCTAGGCACATTTTAGATTGCCAAGTCTTTTAGTAAAGCCTCTATAAAAGGTTTTTGTCCAGGTCTGTCCAGTGAAGACCATCAAATGCTATAATTACAAGTAAATAGATGTAGGAACCAGCACTTATTAAGTACTTGCTGTCTACCAAACACGGTTGTAAGGACCTTAGGTGCGTTACCTTGCCGCGTGCACTCAACAGTGCTGGGAGGCAGATACTGTTATTACTCCGGTTTTTATATCTGAGAAAGAGTTAAACCGCTTGCCGAGATCATGCTGCTAGTTAATGCTTTTAACCACCACTGACCTGGCCCGCAGAACGCAGTCAGGGCCACCACGACAGCGCCATCCTGCCTCAAGTTTGAAAGACAGAAAGAACAGAGGGTAAGAGACTTCGGGTTAACACCGAAATGCTATTTGGAACATTGTTAAATAGCATGTATTAAACATTAAAAAGCACCCATGTCCTCTGAAAAGTGGATGTCACTGAGGATTCCGTTCTCCCCTAAAATTTTATTCCAAAGCCTACAAGATACGTTCTAAGGAGGAAAAAAGACAAAACTGTCTAGGTGATCACAGATTATAAACCTTAAGAGGTCCTTACAAGACACAATGAAGTTTTATATAACCATTTATTTAGATAATCCCTCACATGTGTGTTATTTACTCAATAAACGGCACCAATTTCTACTATTAAGAAAACATATTTTAAAAAAGAGGAAAATACATGTTGTTTTCTTAATATACATAAGTCTATTATGTAAATACACGATGCATTTTTTTAAAATGCACATTATTTACCCCACAGATGAGATGTTTAGTAAAGAGGTTATTACAGACTATTGGATAAACAGACATTTACACCATTTTCAATCAATTATTTAAAACACATGCCATTAAAAGTTTATTAGCTTGATTATTTTTAAAGAACCACCATCAAGATCATTAAAGCAATCAAGGTTCTAGGGATTCAATTAAAATATAACAATAAGCGAACAATTTAAATTACAATAAACACAAGAATCACATCACAAGTGCAAGGAGTATTCTTTTTTTTTAATAACTTGATCATTTAATTTCAGTGCTCAAAACAAAACTGAAGTGGCCTTATCACAAAACAAATCTGTGGTCAAAATTAATCTTGTAAAATTGCTGGTTTCATACTGAAAGCTTGTGAAAAGTCTCTTTTTTTAAGCAAAGGACTTCGTTCTTTTACTTTTAATCCTATCTTCCATTATGTATTTTGTGAAAGAGGAACAATTCAGAGTCTACATTCTCCTTCTCGGTTTGTGTATTCTCATATCCATAGTTGGTATTCATATAAATCAGACCCTATATGTCTCCCAGAGAGATACGCAAGTCTAGAGAGAAAGCAAAATAAACAAATACCAGAGGGTCACCTTCGTGGACATAAGTCTCAAAAAAAACCAACAAAACAAAACAAAACAAATAGTACCTACTATTTTAAAATAATGTAGTCACTGATCTTATTGTTGTTACTGTTCCCCAGCAGCATTTCTTCAATTTGAGTAGCTTTTAAGCAAATTGGTGATTCCAAATGTATTTGTGAACATTAAAAACACAAACCAAAGATTGTAATTATATTCTTAAAGTCTTCGAAAATGTTTTGATATGAAACTCAAAATTCCTGTGCTGTTTCTTAATCCTCAAAAGAAAATTATAGTTAAATTAGAAACCCCTGAAACACAGGATTGATAATGGAAATGCCTGCAGAAGGCAGGCTACAATTGTTCTGCCACAGTAATACAATCTATTCCAGAATAATTTTTCTTTTTATTATTTCATTAAGTTGTATCTCACTAAAGTTCCTCTTAGGATCTCTCGGCAGCACCAAATTTTTCATTGAGAAAACGATAAATCACTGGCCTAAATTACAATTTAATTATAAACGCCTTTGCCTTCTAATGCTGCTTGGGACCTTTTACCCTGCTACATAATTCTAAAAAATGACCCCTGTCATAATTTCCTTCACTAGAATAATATGGAGAGATCTAATCCTGAATCCTGCTGTCTTATAATTTAATATAAGAGGTAATTATTATTCAAAAGATAATGTTGCAGATATTGAAAATATTCTGAAGTTTGAGTCTGAAAAAAAGAAGAAATCTTAAGTATGTGGGAGCTTTCTATCACCACACCTATCAAGAGAAGCAAGGCAGAGAAGCAAAAGGGTTCTTAATGAAAAAATAGTAGAATCTATATACGGAGAGCTGGTGTTTTGTATTGTGTGAAATGCATTTATATAGTCTTCAAGCCATGGTTAGAAATGAAATGCCTCATTTCCAAAATCAAGGAAGCAGGGAAAGCAGTACTGCCACGAGCAGCAATTTCTTTAAGTTCCAAGTCTACTTGAGCGCCGGTGGTAATAAAAACCGCACCCCTGTTCGTGCGGGTGAAGGGAGGATTTGAGTGGCAAGAGGCTGCAAAAAGCAAAGGAGGAGAATGAACTAAAGTGACTGGGTTGAACTGCCCAAACGTAGCAGAGACAAAGGGCTTCTTGGGGTGCGAGGACATTTTATGGGCAGCACTGATAAAACCCGGATGGGATGTGAACCAAAGACATTCTTGGTTTCCCCAGCAAGTTGTCAAAACTAGGGTGAATGGTGGGATTTTCTCTTTCTTTCCAGGGTTCAAAAACACACACACAGATAGCAAAGAACAAGGTAACTACAGGTCTGTGGAAAATTCCTCAAAACCGACCTGCCCTTTAAGTCCAATGAGCAGGAATATAAATCATCTGAGGGTGACGCTCCCGGATCACACTTGTCACACCTGTGTAGGTATCGGTCCCTTACAACGAACTGAGATGACACAGGCGAAAATTCAGTTGCCTCAGTAGGAGATTCTTTGTCATTACTTAGCCTGAAGAGAGGGGACAGGATGGAATACACGGATCGGGTCTTAGAGATGAGGTGAGATAGCTCTTCAGTGGAAACTGCCTTGTCACAAAAGGGAGGAAAGACAGAGTTTCTTTTAAATTACAAACATTCTTTAGATCATATATTAGAAAGTGAATTCTGCTATGCCCAATTGTACACAATAAAGAGATTCTTCTTTTACTTTGTTTCCACCCTAAAAATTAAGTTACAGTGAAATGAACCATCATAACTAATGGCATAGGAATAATTGTATGAAATAACACTCAGATTGCCCAACAGAGGTGGTAATGGCAGTGATGTTGGTACAGGTGGAAAAGGAAAAAGAGCTAAGGATAAGAAAAACACAAAAGAACTATTCAAATGAAATTATAACTCCTGCCTCACAACCTTAGACTAGTCAGCAAACTCCCATACAGCCCAATAAACATCAAACTAAACAGTATACCGACACTGCTTTATAGCCTCTTTTCTTTTGGTTTGTTTTTGCTTTGGGAAATTTAAGATATAATAAATTGGAAGGTGCTTCCCCTCCTGGCCCCCCGTCCCTCTATAAATCTCAGGACAGTGCAAATGAAGTGCGTCTCATTATGGACAGAGAGAAAGGATCTCCCTGGGCAGGGACATCCCAGACTACCATTAAAGCAATCATTAAAAGTAACAACCCACCCAAGGAAGAAAAAAGAGTCGTTCTTTTCAAAGATATATATTAATTAGCCAGCAGTATTAAAAGTAGGTTTTCTGGGTTCAAATTAGAACTGAAATCCAGAATGTAAGGGAAAGCAGAAAAATTGATGTGGGGAAAGGAAGGGGCAGGTTTATAGGAAGAAGGTCTATAATTTCCTGTAGCACTAGCAGAGAGAGCCATGAAATGGTATCCATAACGAACTAGTAATAAAGAAGTGTGCTGAGATTGGCGGGCTGTGCCAACCTGAATCATTTCACGAGTAAGAAAGATTTAAGAGTCCCAGGAGGTTCAGGGCAGACACTGTACTGGACTTTCCAATAACTTAAAAAAAAATACATTAAAGTAGACACACAGGTAGATAGATAGAAAGCAGGGATAGGAAATCTGCAGGTTTAAGATACACTAAAAAATTTCTGTTTCACTGTGGTATGTTTTCAAGGGATTCCAGTTGCAGCAAGGGAGGTGAGCGAGTTAAGGGCAGGAAAATAAAAAAGCCAGGTGGAAGACAGCATTCTAGTTGCCCCATCAACCAAGCCAATTCCATGTACCTGGCTAACTCTTCTCATAGCTACCTATGAATAAAATTACTGCATGGAATTAAGATCACGCTAAGAATTGGGAACTATCTACAGAAGTGAATTCAGCACAAATTTGTCTCCTACCATAGCAGCAGTCACAAAGTAATCATATTATACAGTACCAGATTATACAATTTCAGACTGAAAACATAAGTACTCTTTGGCCATTTCTCCTGCATAAATCTCAATATTGCAAAGACAATAAATAAATAAGCATCCACAGTTATTAAGTGGCTTTCTTTCTCCAGTAGCAATGTTGGAGGAATCAGAACTCAGTTCCTGAGGAGTGAAGCATTTTTGCTCACCACACTGCTGTTCTTCAAGGAATAAATAAGAAATTGTACTCAGAGTACTCTCCAACACAGAAGAGAGAAAACATAAGAATAGAAAAAATAACATGAGGTGACTGGGAATTTAGCTCAGTGGTAGAGTGCTTGTCTAGCAAGCACAAGGCTCTGAGTTCAATCCCCAGCACCCCACCCCCATAACACGAGGTTGGATGGCCACTGTTTTAGAGTTTTTATGACTACATGGCATAGAGAGAAGGCACCAGCAGACTCATCCCCAGCATATCACCCACATAATCTGTCAAGATCCTGTCACACAATCAGGTCATATATATCTGTCCTTGTCCTTTATCCTCACCAGAAAGAGCAACCATTCTTGTTATCTGTATTAGTTTTTGTTGTCCTAGAAGCAGACCTGGAAACAAGAATTAATTGTAGTAGTTCACTTTAGAATTGGCAAAGTATTACTGGTAAGAGTAGAAGAGTAAGATGAAGAGGGGAGAGACTGGTTGTCATTACTCCTATTAGAAACCTATCCTTCCCCATCCCTGGAGAACTCTGAGAGCCATGCTAGAATTGCACCTCAGAGCTGCCCTGCCTGAGGAAATGAAGGAGCTCCAGTCTTTATTTACCAGTTTAGGACTGTGCAGGTGCATCCTTAACAATGTTCTCCGGTAAGGGAGGGAGTGAGGATGAGGGAGTCTTGAGTAGCGTTTGCCAATGTCCATGGTGTAAATACTCCTTCAACCCACCAGTATAAAACCATCGAATGTGGAGTCAGAACGAGAAGCCACCATTTAACAGCACTGCCTATTTAGAGATAAATAGATACAACCTCAAAACAAGAGCATGGAGAATAGTAAAATGTAGTAAAATAATTAGGAAATGATGGTCGATTACCTTTGCTTTTAATACAGTTTAATTGTCAAGTGTAATTAATTTTTAATAATGGTTGCGTTTAACAACTGACACACAAAATACCTGCCAACTTAACAATCAGATCTTGCAAAGTAGCATGAGCCCATCTCCGAATCACCACTGCACATATTCACCTCGGTCACTGGTGGAAGTGGTTTCACTGGGGATTTGATGGGCTACTTCCGGTCTGAAGTGCAGGCAGCAAAGTGAACCTCAGAGGCCAGACAAATCACACCAGCAGCTGGACACTGGGCAAGTGCAGACGGTACAGCCGTGAGGCTGCAAGGAGGAGAAGGCCTGGACAGGCTCCGACAGAACCTGTAAGTTGGATCACAGACTGGCCATATTCCTGCTTTGAAATTTTCCTCCTGGTTTTCTGTGGCTTCTTCTTACCTGACACAACTGAATTCTTTGCTGGCCATGCTTCTCCTCCACGTTTACTAAGTCCTCAGCCCATAGTCAACGCATGGTCCTGCCTTGTGCTTTAAAACTGTGTTCCAAACAATTCTATCCCTTCCCCTCTCTCCATGGTACAAATCGTTTTCCACCCTTCTTCCCATTTTTGCTGAAGACACTCTGCTCCCCTGCCTGCCTCAGAATTCCTGACTTGGGAACCTCTCAAACACACCTACAGTCAGCGTTCCGATACGGTCAGCCCCCAGAAGTCTCTCTTGACAGCTTGCCATTGTTTCTCTGATGGGAGAATGCTCAAGAGTCCTGTCGTACCTCACCAAAATTCTTCCAAGTGCTTCCTAAGTGGCTTCCTAACGTCTATTATCCTCCACTTCCAAGCTACCCCAAAATCACT
The DNA here is from genome assembly GCA_004026905.1 of Hystrix cristata. Taxonomy (NCBI): domain Eukaryota; kingdom Metazoa; phylum Chordata; class Mammalia; order Rodentia; family Hystricidae; genus Hystrix; species Hystrix cristata. Next base: position 37,557 of record PVJO010001866.1, read on the forward strand.
TCCAGAGCAGTCTTCCGCCCGAGTCCTAAACTACCAAGGTGACACCTCAACCATGTACTCAAGGCCTCCTGTGGAACAGCCCAACCTCCCAGGACAGCTCTGCCCATACAGTCCCCTTCACACCCTGGAAAATGTGACAAACCGAATGACCACCCCATGACAATGTCCAGGTTGTGTGCCCCTGTGCTTTTGCCAAAGCTCTCCGCGCCTCCCGAGGGAGCTCATTTGCCAGCTGGTCAGTGCTCTTCCCCACCCCCACTCAGAATCCTCCCGTTCCTCACCCTGGTTCACGGTCCTTACACCAACTCATGTTACCACGCTTCTCTCCTTCTCTTCTTAGCCTACTCATTTCTTTCTCCCTTGGTGCTCCTACCAGTGCACTGCACATAGTAGGAGTTTAATATTCACCGAATTGATGTTTCGTCCATTTCAAGATCTAATTAAGCAGCCAATATGTTTATGAGACAGCCCATTGTGTACTGAGTTAATCAAAGATAGACAATGTCATTCGATTTATTTGAAGTGGTCAGCTGATTTTTAAGACCCCTCTCAGCCCAGCTTCCACAGTGTTTGCTTCTCCCTGGGGATTTAAAGTAAATCACTCCACCCAGAGTAACCCCTGGGCTCCGAGGGAGTTACAACATGAGTACGGACTCTGCAGAGAATGACAGCAAACTGACCGAGTAGACAGGCCTGTAAAATACTCTAGAGTTGGTAAAGTCCTAAATATAGCAATGTGGAGATTTTTTTTTAATGTAATGCGAAGCAAAAAAGCAAGGTGCAATGTAATGAGAAGTAAAACATTACAATATACATATTACAATATATACATATACGATTACTATATGTATTACATATACAGGTAACATTTATTTAAAGTTTAAAAACAGGCAAAACTACTTGCCATTTATGATAGCATATATGCAGCAGAAAACAAGAAAACATGCAAAGAACGATAAAAATCAAATGCAGAAGAATGATTAATTCTCGGGGGAGCAGAGAAAGAAATGAGGGAAAGAAGAGACAAATATAAAAGGTTCCAAACAGACTTGAAACTTCTACATTTTGGAAAAAAGATTCTGAAACAAACAGGACCAGATGTTCAGATTTGGCAAAATTAAGTGATGGAAATAGATGTAAATCCCTACACTTTTCTGTATGCGTGAAATATTTCCTACTTGGAAAACGAAGTTGATTTACCTGTGTCAGAAAAATTCCCAAGTGGTTGTACACAAGATCTAGCATTTGACAAGGACCACTTGAGTGGCACGAAGCAAGATGTGAAAAAGTAGAATGAAATCTCAGTTTTATCAATACTGTTTGATCTTTTAATTTAACTAAATTGATTCTAATCATCTATTTTTGGTTGACGACTCAATATTCATTGTAACTGCATCACTCACCTCTCAATTAAGAATATGCAGCTGGTTTAAAACAACAAAAGCCTGATGAATTGGAAGGTTAATAACACAAGGCCCAAACGATGTTAGTATAACACGGGTTCATTAAAGGATATCTATTACTCCAGCAGTAATGACCGGGAGTAAGAAAGAAAGATTTCGCTTCAACTCCCCATCTGTCGAAAGGTCTTGTCACAAAAATGGTCTAATCCCTCTCTCCCTAGTAGAATTACTACTAGAACTGCTTTCCTATCCAGTTCCCTCAGGGAAATAATAATAGTACCTACCCCCTGCCAGAGTGTCTTTAGGAATAAAATGAATTAATGCACCACTGGGCTCAGAACATAATACCCCAAAGCACTTTGATCTGAAAGAGAATAGGACAGTCTTGGAAGCAAGGAGCTTCCCCTGACCTTCCGCATCTCTCTGCATAAAGCAGGCTCAGACAGGACTTCTGCAACTCACCTTCCTTCAAGGTCAGATGACCCTCGTTCCACCAGGAGCCTGCCGGTACCCTGGGAAGGAAGACTACACAGATCGGCCAAGAAGAGTAGGACCAACCAGCTTCCCTGAGGCCCCCTGGTTTATTCCCAAGAAGCCATGACCCACGTTTTTGTCCAGTCTTGTTGCTCTACAACTATCCAGTCATATGACTTAGCATACAAATACAGTTTTCCTGGGTCTTTGGGTCCTCATATCTGAATGCTGTCATTTCACATAAAACTCTCATGAAATAAATTTGTTAGGCTTTTCCCTTGCTCATCTGTCTTTTGTCATGGGAGTGGCAGGCACGAGCCTTGCGATGGGTGAGGAAGTTAAGACATTTTCCTCCCTGCAACATTAGGCACATGGTCCATGATACTATTATTATTGTTATTGTTATTGTTACTATTAATCATCTGTAAAATAAGAACCAGAGTGTGAGCCCTCTAAACAAGACTTAATGGTCTTAGGAAAAAGGTCTTTTTCTTACCACTTCTCAACTGTACCCAAAACCCGTAACAGCAGCTAATGTGCATTCTGAAATCTACCTTTAAACCTTTTAAGACTCTTTCTATTCTTTCTCAGCCATAAATCCAATGATTGCTAAAACCAAAGTCCAAACATTAACTGTTAGGTAGCACAGAAGTGGGGAGAAGGCCGCAAACAGCCCAGCTTTTTTACCTGCCTCTCGCCTAACACCCAAGAACGATGGGCCACCGGAGCGGCTGACCCAGCAGGCACGCAGAAAGAGCCCGGCCCCTCACTTCCGGTGCTGGCAGCGGTGGCCTTTTCCAGAGAGATCCAGGCCCGCGCCGGCCTCCCTTTACTCCCGCCACCGGCTCACGGGCTGCTCGGTCCTGTTTAGTAACTGGGTATCAAACAACAATAATTGACAGCTGCCGCCCGCCCCCCCTCTCCCAGCAGCAGTTTCCCAGGAGCCGTCTTGTACAACCTCAAACACTTTATTACTGGTCAATTTGGGTTTCCTGCCCACTTTAAGTGGCCGTGCTGAGGGTCTCCAACTCTCTCTCGCCCTCACTGATCAATATTAACAGTCACTTCCCACGGCGTTTCCCTGCTTCTCGGCAAGGCCAGGGACCGGCTGTAAATCACCGCATCGCCTGGTCATTGTACAGACAGAAATGCTGTAATTCAAAAAGTTAGGGCTAATTGTGAAAGGCATTTCTTCCACGCTTCTCAAAACTAGCGTCAAAGAAGGGCAGTGAAGAGAATGCAAAGCTGGCCCATTTTGGGTTTGTTTAACCGGAAGGTTGAACCGTGTCTACCCCTCCCCCAAGATGCTTCCTCTCCCTGGTATTTATGTTCGTTGGCCCAAATATTTCAAGTTCACGCACACAGACGAACCTCTAGCTCTCCAGAGAAGTCAGAGGGAAAAAAAAAAACCAAAACCCAATAAAGTTAAAATTGTTGGTTTACAGTCAATGCATTATAGGTATATAAAAAACAGAAGAAGTCAAGATTAAACAATTATTGGCTGGGGCTCCCATAGTAATATTTGTTTATGAGGTAAAATTTAACAAGAAACAAACAGCACGAGTTGTTTATAAGCAAATAAGGCACAGCGAGGCTCTGTGAATGCAAATCTCCAAACCTGGCAAAACACTGAATGGAAATTGCCTGCTGCAGGCAGCTGACTCGCATGTTGAAGGTGACAGAGCAAAAAGATCACCCAGAGGGGACCTTCCAAGGTGGGGGGTGCATGTACACTCCCGGGGGGTACTCAAGGCACTGGACTGCCAGGTGAGACACACAGCCTAGAAGCGCCTACCGCACCTTCTCAGTCCGGAAGCAGGACCAGAGTCTGAGCAGCAGAGGGAGAGAGTGGGAAAAATAATAGGCTGATGGAAAGAAACAATAATTATTTTCAGGCCCAAGAGGGCTCTTCTCCTGCAAAGATGGATTCAGTGTGTCACCTAGAACTATGTCCGCTGGCCTGTTTTTCTGTTGCCTTCATAGCACTGTCACGGAAGGCTCAGGAGAGACTCCTCACTTCAACTGGAAGGAAGGAAGGAGTAACGGTCAACACAGTCGGGGCTGTCAGGCTGCTGAGAAGTCCCTGTCCATACTGGAGGTACACCCTGGCCTGGTCCACACCCTCTGGGCAACCCTGAGCTCACAAAGTGCGGGAAGAGACAGAGAGAGAGAGAGAGCTGGAAGCTGTCGGGCACCTCAAATGATGGAATCACTCAGAAATCGCCATTCTGCGCACTTTCTCTTTATGCACGTGCAGAGTGGAGAGTTGGAGAAAGGTGCTCAGGATTGGTCTCAAGGCCCAGAAACCCAGGGGCTCGTCCTGGCTTCATTATCCCCCAGCTCTGTCACCAGAGGGGGTTTGTGAGGCTGAACTTGAGCTAACTAGCCAGTCACAGTTTTAAAAATAGAGGGCTAGGCCCAGGATGAGGTGCCATGACGGCCCCCATGGCTGAATGTCTACAGTGCCCCAAGCCCTCCAGGGGTAAAGGGAACCTCCTTGGGACCTTCTCCTCCTCAGTGGATAATCAAGCGCTGTCTCAACTTGAGTCTAGGCTCCCAAAGACTCCTGCCCTGGCCCAGCCCTCTGCTCAGGTTGCAATATAAAATCATCTTTGGGGCTCAACTTTCTACCTGTCTGCACAGAGGGCACCGCCCTGAGTGACTCTTGATTTGGGGGAACACACTCATCTCTCACCAGCCTCTTGGTGAATGCTCACCTGGCCTCTCTGAGCATAGGAACCGGGGGGCCAGAAAGGAGTGGTAGCTGAGCGCTGGGGGCAGGTGCTTCCCTGCAGGCCCTGCCCTGGCAAGCACAGCCTCCTCATAGTGCAGGAGGAAACCTCAGAAGGGCTGAGAGCCAGGCCTCCAGCTCTGCAAACTTAGCTTTAACTACTCTGCTTCTGTTTCTGTTTTTGTTTTCTTTGTCTTCACCCTAAGAGGGCAGGATAAGTAGTCCCGTCTTTTCAGAAATACAACATAAAGGACACCTCAGTTCCCAGCCAGGCCCTAGACAGCAGGAAGACACCAGAGCATGACACCCGCTTGCCGGGCTTCTTCTGTATGCGTGAGGTGGGCTGCCTGTGGATGTGGGCTCCTCCGCTGTTGTAGAGAGCCCCAGACTTTTCCTGTGTGCTGGGACTGGCCCATCAGCCTAGTGACAAGCCGATCTCCCAGCTCGGGACCTAAAGGGGAAAAAGACACCAGCCTCCCCATGTTCTCTTTTGTTTAGAGAGAGAGAGAGAAAGAGAGAACGAGGGAGAGAGAGAGAGAAATAAAATCCTCAATCGTTTAGTACAAGTCATTTTACATGCTGGGATAATGAAGTATAAAAATGCCTTCAAAGAACTGATTTCCTACTTTTAACTCACTGCCAGCCAAGCTCTTTGTGAGGCCTCTCTGGAACATGCATTCCCGTCCCACTCAAACAAAAGAGCTGCGAATTCATTAAACTATTTAATTATGCCTTTTTATTTTTCTCCATTAGCAAGTCCTACCAGCACAAAGTAAATAAAGCCACCGTGGTCTTTCCCCGGCAGACACACTGACTGTTTTTATTCTTTATTCAGTTTACAATATAAAGGGCTATTTTTCCCCCTCCTCCTATTCTTGGCGAGTTTCCTAGTACAAACCCTGCAAATAGAAGCACCCGACTGTACATGCAATGCATGAAGCTGGCGCAGGGGCATTCAGAATTGCAAGCACATACCCTAGACAGCTTTCAAAGTACCCACAGCCAACGGCAGCCAAACAGCACTTTACAGCCAGGCGCGGAAAAGATATTAGCTTTTTTTTTTTATACTCTAGTAAATTTGCTTTTTACATCTATTTCTTTTCAGAAGGGCTTGTTATTGAGCTTACTGTCCACAAATTCCATTGATCTCAGGCTGTGACTCAATCCATATGCTCACGCTTTGACACCAGCACAGCAAGCGAGCGATACAAATCCTGTTCAGGCTACAAACTTATTGATTTTATAGATTTCCCCCAAAGTTGTGATAATGATATATCATTGTTAAATTTGGTAGAACAAACTGCTTTCCCAATCTGTCAATGCGAGCATGAAAACCAATTCACAGCCTTGTTTAGAAGGCTTTCGCATCAGAAGAATAAGTACAGCCAGAGGAAGCGGATCGCCAATATCCAGCGGCGGGCACCAGCGTGATGTATGATACCTTCCTCGCTGCCCTTTTCTGACCCGCAGCACACTGGGCTGCCAGACTTGTACTTACTGGCTACAATTATCCACCGTGATTCCTCCCCAGGATGCTCAGTATTAATTATTAACAACTGGGAGCGTGCTGCTTGGGTGACCCACATCAGTAGGTTTTAAAAGACAATTTTGGTAATTTTAATATGCTATTCAGATGCAGTCGGACACATTAGGATCCTGGTATTATTGACTTTAATAGGTCAATTTTTTTCCCTGCCGTTGCTCCCTCTCAAGGCAGCTGCTTCCAGCAGGGGGCAGACACCAGACAACTTTTCATTTTGAAAGGAAGCACCTTGGCTTCTGGCCTGTGCCTTGGTTAGGGGACTCCATCTGCCTCAATTCTAGGCTCATTTTCTGGACAGGATGGCTAGATCTTGGGGTCCTAGTGGCTCCGTAGGATTCCATCTGTTGTTCTCCCCAAGGTGTTGGTGACTGTTTCTAAAACTGCATCCTCAAGTATCCATCCACCCATGTGCCTTCCAAATCGCCCCACCTCCTGTCTCACCATCCTCAGGATCACTCAAATTCTTTAAAGTGTGGAGATATCTGCATGTGTATGTGTCTTAATGTCTATTCCCAACTTTCCTGTCAACCGGAGCATGTTTTCAACCATTACCGCGTGATTTCCTCGGGTCAGGAGGACTGTGATTATTTCTGATGCTTTCCAAGACGTCTATTTCATTTTCCTTCAAAAACTTCAGTTTGAGCAGTCTCCTTTGCTTCCCTCATCTTATCAGACGTCTTTTGCTGCTTTTTACTTTCTTATTCAAGAATTCATACCAACTCCTCTCATACTCTAAGCGGTGTAACAAAACAATCGGAGACCAAGCCAGGGTCTCATCCCTGAAGATAAAACCTAAGTCTCCAGCTGAGAATCTTCCAGGGCCTTCTAAAACTGCTTTCGCTTCCCTGTCCTGCTCCAGTCCCTGTCTCTTGAGGTTGCAGTGACCTCCCCTTTGAGGATGTCACGTCAGCCCTCAGTCTACCTGCTGGCCTCAGCCTGGATGCCTCGCGGCTAAAGTGGCCCTGTCAGATGAGGGTTCTCAGCCAAATGTCCAATTACTTGCCTCTCTGCCACTACTTTAATCTCTCCGGCTAACTAATGCACCTGCTTACTTCCTTCCAAGATGAGTTGAGCCTTATGGCCTCATGTCTCAGTGGAAACTGACTTGAACGGAGAGCTTCCCTGCCCACAGGGTGGCCTCGGACAGTCCCACATGCTCTTTCCAGTCAAGTTCCCCAAGGTCTAACCTTGCTTATCTTCATTAATGTCAATAATAATTTACACATATATAGCACCTTTATGTTAGCAATGGATTTGCATATGACAGCATATGGAAATGTCACTCTCCATTTCACAGATGAGGACATCGAGGCCGAAACTTACTACGGGTCGTGGAACTAGTGAGTAGCAGAGCGGATCCTTGAACCTCGGTCTTCTGGGCTGCGTGTCCAGTCATCTCTCCAACACCACATAGTTCCTCTCTACCTTACGTGACAATCTTACGAAACCTTCGCACTGCAGATGTTCCACTTCCCTGTCCAAAACATTAGTTGAAAATTATTTTGGTGACATGGTCTATTCCATCAGCTTGTGTGTGAGGGCAGTAATTAATTTTGAGGCTTCTCCTGCTAGGAAAAAAATAAATAAATGTAGCAGTGGCCTGCAACAATCATCATCATGGAAATAACTCCAACGCCATTCTGCACACTGGGTAATGGGATAGGGTGGGATGGGAGGAAATGGACCCTAAAGAAACTTGTGATACATATCTTTACAAAGGCCACTAAGGTGAGAGATTGGAATCGCTAGAAAATCAAGCGCAGCCGAATAGAGGAGACTGTTCACAGACACCAATCCAGTATGGAATTCTCAGAGCCCTGAAAGAGTTTGCAGAAAAGCACCAAAACAATGAAGACCCCAGGCAGGAAATTCAGAGTTAAATAGGCTGGCTATTTGCCTTAATTCATCCATGGCGACTTCCATGGGATTCCCTGGGGTTTCTAGACTCAATTCCTCCCACATCGAAAGGAAAGATGGAAGAACGTGGCTTTCAGAGAGAAGCAGTGGACAATTAAAATTTTATGATGAATAAGTCCCCCCCTCGAATTCCTACTCCGAACACATCCGCGCACACACACACTTGCGAACCTAACCGCCTGCCCTCCTGCTCATAATTGCTCGGGTCCGGGCAAGCAGAGCCTTCACACGGAATGATGGTCTCCCCTGTCTCCTGCATTTGTTCAGCTCCTTTGGGAGGAGCAATTTACAGAAAGCATTATCGATTTTTGCCATAATAGGTACAGAGATGCCTCACCATCCCTGCTCAGCCGGCTCGCTCGCCGCATCACAACTGTCAGGCCAGTTTGTGAAGCCCCGTCATTATTTTTTTCCAAGTAAATCCATCACAAGGTTGGGGTGGGGGGAGGTGAGGGAAGTGATGAAAATAAAATTATTTTCACCTTGCCATATGAAAGAATGTTCATGTCCTTCCTTGTAAATGAGTGCAAGCACCACAGAGCAGCAGAAAAATAAAAGAAAGAAAAGGACATTTGCAGAAGCTCAGAAAGAAAAACAGAAGAGAGTTGGGTGGGACCTATTTGAAACACTCTTCATGCAGTTGTTCTGGGCTCCGGCTCCGTCAGACCCCCCCCCCCCGGGGAGGAACACACCTGCAGACATTGTCTTTAGTGTGGAATAAAGGGAATGAGCACTCGTTCTTATTGCTTTCTATGTGCACCCCGGTGGAATCTGTCTTGAAACTCCTTTCCCCATAGACCACCCACCTTTCAGAGTCCAAAAGCTCCCATTCAATGCATCCCTTTGTGCCGGATGTTTTCTGCGGCTCCCTGTGCCTGCCCACCTCTCGCTGGTCACCAGAGGCCATGACCACATAGTGACTGAGCAGTAAGTGAATAGAGATGTCCCTTATTTCAAATACTCCTAAAATAAAAAGGAGCCTCTTAGAAATCACATGGAAAAGCAATGGAGGAAAACTGTACTCCATTATGGACACCCGCACAAGACTTCGGATAGTCATGTCCAGCCTTCGCTGGGTGCTGAGGGCTTCTCCCAGCAGGTGGCCCGGCGCCTGAGCAAGGTCAAAGCTTATCACCCTTGTTCATGGGCTGGGCGGCCCTCTTCCTGAACCCCTCAACACGGCCTTGTTCGGGGCTCAGAAGATTTAATCCAAGAATTGCCAGAGGATCTCATGCTCAGTTCCCCAGCTCATTAGCCATGAAAAGTGATAGCCACTCAAGGTTTTCATGAGACCCTGCTCCAGAGGTGGACCACAGAGAGCACTTTGCATCCAGCCTGCCAGCCTCTGGCTCGAGCGTCCGCTGTTCAGCGGCGATTATAATGCAGCTTGAAAAGTGGCCAGTTTGCTCTTGGGAAAAGGCAAGGGTGTGGTGACATTTTGTTCCAAGAGGTGCTTTCTTGACAGGATATTTTTTTATAATATAAATTCGACACCTAACATGTTGTCCTTTCTCCACTCCCCTCTACCTCCTAACCTCTCTATTGTCCAGCTACTAGAACCTGCTTTTAAAAGCACACAAGTCTCTCCCCTCCCCCATCTCTGCTCTTGTTTGGCAGAAGGAATCTTCGCAAATAGGTAAACTTAGAGGGACTGAATTGCAGCTGAAAGAAACAGTCCTGGAATCCATATGGGCACTGTCATCTGTGGCCAGACCATGAACTGAATCACGTTGAAAAACAAAATCCAGCCTTCCTGTATCAGAGAATACAGAACGCACCTGAAATGAGGGTAAGGAATGGGATGAGTTTCATAAAACCTGTAATTCTGATTAAAGCTGCCTGACTCTTGCACCCTCGATGCCACATGTCCAGCTGCAACATCGCAGTGTGTACTGGATTGAAAATCTTCATGCGTCAAGGAGTGATAAGAATCTTAGTCATTTGGAACTTACACTTTTTAACTGCTTTTAAATGATCCCAACAGAGTGTGGGGTCTGAGCGATGCTTCTCAAGCTCTGGATATCTATCCCATCCAGAGGAAGAGCCCCTGGAGAGAAAGACCACGATAGAGAGCCACATGCCTTTATGCCTTTTCAAAATCTCCAGCTGCAAGATATGCCAAGCCCTCAGTTCAAGCTACGTCTCTTTTTACATTGGCCCTGTTATATATACGTCTCCTCAAACCAAGGGGCACTGGAGTGGTTAGTAGCATTTTAGGATCTGGTTACATTCAGTTTGGCTTTAGAGAAATAAACTCACATGAGGTTCACAGTTATGCCCAGGAAAATCTAGGTATTCCTAGCTAACTCAGTAAAAGAGAACTTCCAGAATACCCCCACTCCCCAAATAGCAATTGATGCCAGGAGTACAGACTCTCACAACCACACCAAGAATGATGGGTGATAACTTACCAAAATCTTGTACAGACATTACAGCATTAAGAATAGTATAACCATTATTTCACAAAATTCTGGCAACAGCTGATGTTTGCTGTTTCTCCCCCTGCTGCCTCCCCACTGCCAGGACAGTGCCTGGGACATAGTGTCTGTGTAATAAATATCTGTGAAATTGATCAGTAACCCATACAGCAATGGGTGGTAGTATTAAACCAAGATTCCCAAAGAAATATAATAGGCCGGTAAATACTAATAATCAATGACATGGAAAATTAGACAGAAAACATTTTCTATCTAACACACAGGTAATATTTCATTTGTTTCATTTTTTAATGACAACGTGTAGTGCAGAAAAAAAGAGTTGAAGATATAGCTGTGTGCATATAAATTCTAATAGCCTATCTGGGTGACAATCTGGTAATATTATAAAAAATAATTTTTTTGAGGCAGTGTCTCACTCTAATTCAGGCTGGCCTTGGACTCACTATGTAGCCTGAGCTGGTCTCAAACTCACAATGATCCTCCTGCCTCAGCCTCCCGAGTGCCGGGATTACAGGCCTGCACCACTAAGCTCCACCAAAATTCTTAAAAACATTTATACCCTTTGACCATCAATTGACCCTAAACATCAGGAATTGCACACTGATGTAGGCATTTAAAAGAGAAAAATTGCATAGATTCTAAATGTTCATTTCCATGGTTAACTGCTAAATAGACATAAAACTTGACCCATTCACTTTATACAATGTCAAATAGTTATTTTAAATCATGCTTTTAAAGTACCATTGAGGGACACTGGAAAATACACTATAGTATTGAGTGAAATGAAACAAATTATATAGCATAGTCTCATCTTTGAGCAGTTCTGTAATGTCTTTATGAGTAAGCATGGAGAAAACTCTAGGCGAATACTACTACAAAAAGGGATTATCTATAATCCCATCACTTGTGGGAGGCTGAAGCAGGAGGATTGCAAGTTTGAGCCAAGCCCAGCCCAGACAATTTAGCAATTTAGCAAGACACTGTCTCAAAATAAAAAAGGCCAGAGATATAATTCAATGAGAGAGTCTTGGGTTCAACCCCCAGTACCACACACAAAAAAAGGGTAGGGGAGGATATTATCTCTGTATGATAGCATTATCAGAAATTTTATTTCTATTTTCTGCATATTTCCCCTATTTTCCTCACATTTTCTACAATGAGCCATTCTTTTCCATAAACATTTACAGATAATTATTTATTTTGAAAAAATATGAAAACATAAAGAAAACCTAAAGTATAAGCCTCATTTTTATTCTGATCAGAGAATGGTTTACCTGTTGTCCTTCCAATTTAATATCCTTAACTTTCTAACCAGAAACATAAGGCATTAAATTCACTCGTTGAAAGCAGAGACAACCCATGGACTGCCTCAGGTGCATATTGTGTTTCACCACATGACATTTTTCAAATTTGAATGTGAATACTTCTGGAAGGGTCCACTTTTCCCAGTTCACTGTGGCCTTCCCTCCATATTTTCTTACCTAATCCTGCCCAGCCATCGCATCAGCTCTTACTTTCCCAATCCTTGAATTTGTTGGTCATTAATGTATGTGAATGAGCTAAGGTTTGACTCTGTGACAAATGACATCCTTACTGGAATGTGAAGGCCTCATGAGTGTTCTGTCTCATGGATATGCTCACCTGTGCAACAGGTACTCTCATCTGGATATCTCTTCCTCAGCGGCTTTTTTGAAATCGGGAATTTATAGAATTATTAGAAAGGGTCTCTCACGTGTCAGAAATAGCATGGGAAACATAGGTGATGGTTGTTCTTATTTATTGAACACACAGAATGTGCCAGAACACATTCTAAGTATTTATAAGCATTTCAAATGCTCTTAACAATCCTAAAAAGCCATTATTATTTCCATTATATAGATGGCTGAACACACACATAAGGATTAATGAACTTAAATCAACAGATATTATTAAGCATCTAAGAAAGGAATCTCTTGGTATCCACTGGGGGTTGGTTCCAAGATACACTTATGATACCAAAACCCAAGGACACTCAGATCCCTTAATGAAATGGCATAGTATTTTCATATATGTGTCCCCTACATTCATTCATTCATTCTTGCTTGCTTGCATTCATCCTTCCTCCTGAGGTGCTGGGTGTCAAACCCAGGGCCTCACACACGCCAGGTAAAAGTTCTACCACTGAGTTAAACCCTTGACCCTCTCCCACACACTTTAAATGATCTCTAGATTACCTATATTACCTAATACAATGCAAATGCTATACAAAGAGTTTTATATTTTGTTGCTTAGGGAGTAATGATAAAAGAAAAAAAGAGTCTATGCATGTTCAATACAAATGCTATTCTTTTTTTTTTCTTCTTCTTCTTCTTCTTCTTCTTCTAACATTTCCGATCTGTGGTCAGTTAAATCCACAAATATAGAACCTGCAGATAAGGAGGGCCAACGGTATATGCCATGTCCTAAACCAGTATCTATATATATTGTTCTTCCCTCTGTGTCATACTTCTCTCTGTCACACAGGGTCCCTATTTTAATCCCTCCAACTGTCCCAGTAAGGCTATCCCTGTTCAAAGAATATCTTAATGAACTAATATTCAAATTTAATTATACATACTAATTAGTCATAATTTTAAGTAAATCTGGAGCAACATTAACTAAAGAGAATTACAAGAGAATACGATTTGGGTTAGGGATAAACACAGAACGCATGGTCCCTGTTTTACAACAGTGCAAACACAAGGACACATATCTTTCTTTCTATTTCCCTCATTTCTCTAGCTGCTAACCACAGGAAGGAACTGAGACGTGAAACCAAATTATCAAAAAGGACAATTTTACCACTAATATGATACAGGAAACACAGAACGCATACAGACTACAATTTAATCTGGTAGCAAGACTGTCCACATAAATGCATCTGGATGTACTGGTACATGCAGAACGAGGGCTGCCACTGCAGAAGTAGTAATAGACAGACTTGCATTTTCTGGAAGCTGGCTCCCTTTTAAGCCACACCTGAACGAGGTGTTCCCAATGTCCCCACCAGGGCTTGTTGCCTGTTAGGTCCTAGAAATGCACGCAAGGAAGGATTCTTGGGTTTACATATCATAGAGCCAGTCTCTAGGAGAACAGTATCTCAATTCTGGAAACTGTTTGTTATGACTTGTATCTAGAAGTCCCCCAAAGTCACATGTGGTCATGGGTGGGGTGGAGGTGGCTGGATAACAGTATGATACTGGGATTAAGGGTGTGTAGTCCACTAAATTGGGTTAATGTAGTTCTGAGTGTGGATAATGGAAGATCCACCTTGGGTGTGGGTGACACCAATCAATCGGTTTGTAGCTTGGATGAAACATAAAGGAACAGAAAGAAGGCAAGCTTGCTGCTCACTACTTGCTGCCTCCTGCCTGCTCTGCCATGCACTGTTTCTCCTCTGCCGTGCCCCACTTCCATGCCATCCAGCCTTGCAGCCAACTGATCATGGACTAAAACCTCTACAGACTGTGAGCTACATAAATTTTTCCTCTTTTAACTTGTGAGTGTCGGGTATTTTGTCCCAGCAGCGAGAAAGTGACTAAGACACTGCTCATAACTAAGAAACATTATTTTCTGCAGTGTGAACAATGCCACTAGTAAAGTGTCCAATTTTGGTGGTTAGTTCATTTATTCACTCATTCATTCATTTATTCAACCGATTCAGTATCTATTGAACATTTCCTACACGCTTAGGGCTCAGCTAGGTACTGAGCCTGTTCCCTGAGGGCTCATCTAGGTACTTAATCTAGTCCCTACTCTAATACAACTTACATACTAATGTAGCAACAGGCGATATACAAGTATTTCCATATTGGAAAGAAATTGTGATTCAAAAAATCCAAGAAGGTGATATGATAATCAGTTTAGCAGATTGCTCAGGTAGACTTACAAAAATATATATAGTGAATTAAACAATTCCCAACAGTCAGAATTCAATTTTAAGCTATCTGAGATACCAACACCATTTTCCTGAAATTAACCTTGACTTTATGAACCAAGAAATCCTCTCACACTTGACTTTGATCCTTAGGCAGCAAAATTAAACCTCTTTCAAATGCAGAAGTTCTTTTCTCTCATCTTCCATTCAGAGAAGACAGTTCAAAATACAGTAGGCAGAATACTCTATGAAATACAGTGGCATGAGAATTAGATATGCCCAAATCTCCAGAAAAGTGTATTTTTCATAAGAACTTAATTGTAAAGGTGAACTATATGGTGAGAAGATTCCGAATGGGGATATAAACCATGACACAGTTAATGAAATTGCCTCCAATAATCTGGATAAGAAGGGCTCACAAGAAAGATTTACCACATTTCTGTGCAAACTGGATCTAACACAAAGAGATTCTTAATCTCTCTGGAACGGATCCATTAAAAAATTTGGGGGGAATCTATTTAAATACAGAGAGATATATCCACATATTAAGAGAAGTAGGCATTCCCCATCTCTTTCTAAGAAGAATCATTAAATCAGATGGTCGTTTCCAAACTCTATTCTTTTATTTCCAACAGTTTCAATATTGAACTCATCCATCAATACATGGTTTCCTGACAAGTATATGGTCATAAAGCTGAATGCTGAGACCTGATGACATGGTGCAAATGCTTTCCTTTCCGTTAATGGGATCAGGAATTGCCATCCTTTTTACCAAAGTAGCTCAATGTCTCTTTCAACAGATTATCTAATAACACACACTATGAGAAACATTCCCATTGGCCATGAAATTATCTTTCACTGTTGATTTCCTGAACACTTAACACATAGTTTAGACTGAAATACAAATGAACTGAATTTTCTTTAAGTAAAAGGAGTGTCATAGATATATTAATCACTTTCCCATTGCTGGAACAAAATATATGATACATGAAATTTAAAGGTAAAGAGGATTATTTAGGTTTACAGTTCTAAGAAAACAACAGTGTTCATTGTTGGTTGGCTTCAGGCAGAAAGAGCATGGCAGAAAGGCAAGTGGAAAAATGCTGCCCAAGCCACAGCAGCCAAGAAACAGAGAGAGAAAGGTGGAGCCAGGGATAAGAATATACCTTACCAAATTGTGCCCCAGGAGACCTGCTCCTTCCAACTAGGCCCCACCTCTTAACATGAGATTTTTAAGGAATATTTTAGGTCTAAAACCATAGCATTCTGACCCTGGTCCTAGGAAGCTCTTGTCTACCTCAGAATGTATTTAGTCCTTTTCTAGGAGTCATAATAGTTCAGTACTGATGAAAGTCCACATCCAAAGTCTCATTTGAGTTTCATGTCAAATTCTTTGCTATGAGCCCCTGCAAAACCCAAAAAGAATACCAAACATTTCAACGTACAATGCCACAGGGTAAACATGCCCATTCCAAAAGGGAAAAATAGGACCAAAAGAAGAGCAAACCCCAGCAAAGAAAACGTTAAATCATACAGTTGTATATCCTATCTCCAATCTCCAGGGTAGGTTGTGATGACATGGGAGCTCCAAAAGGCATGGGCAGCCCCATACATTATGGCCTTGCTGGTTGAAACCCTAATGCCCTCTCTCATGGGCTGATTCTAAACACTATCTGCAGCTTTCCTCAGCAGATGTTCTATGTTCCTGGCATCTCCAACTTCCTGGGGTTTCCACTGCACCTTTGGTTTCACTTGCACAGGTTCACCCATTTCCTACTCATGGGCTTCTGGCAGGGATGGTGAACTTCTTCTGAAATCTGAGTGGTAGCCTAGATGACCTCATAACTCTTCTATTCAGCATGCCTGAAAAACCAGCACCACATAGCTGATGCCAAAGTCAGTTGCCAGCTTGAGCAGTAGCTGCACCCCCTTGGACCATGGCTGCAGAAGCCTCTGAGTACCTGTTATGTCTAATCTTGGAGAAACACTCCTTTAGATGGTCCTGAATGAACAGACATCCTAAAGACCCTTTCTTCTTAAATACACAATTTACAGTTTTGCATCTTTGAGCCTGCTTTGGATGGAGTCTTGCTGATTTCTGAGGCATCTTTCTTCTTGTCCCTGTACAAAATACTTGGCTTCTTTTTCATACTAATCTTTTCAGCGACCAAGCTCTTCTTGTGCCTAATTTTACAGGTACTTCCTTTCTGTCCACCAGTAAATTTTCCACATCTTTTAATTCTGTTTTGTGTTAATGATTCTATAAATCTGACTGAAAGCAGTCAGCAGTACTCATGCCACAGCCTGAACACTTGAAATTTTCTCCACCTGATCAATTAATCTGCTATCTTCAAATTAAGTATCCTGCCAAGTCTAAGGACATGAACAAAACATAGACAAGATTTTTTCTGCCAGTTGGGCCTCTGGCCCGACTGGGATCTTTGTTCTCAAATGAAACCTCCTGAGCCTGGCCTTCACTGTCCACATTACTGTTAATATTCTGGCTTCCTAAGCTCTGACCAGAATCACCTGTCAGACTTAGCTTATAGCATTGTAGGGCCTCTCTAGCCTGCATTTTCAAGCCTTTCCAAACTCCTCCCACGAAATTGTTCTAGAAGTTTCTAAACCACATGGTCAGTTACAGTTACAACAATCTCACTCTTTGTACCATCTTCCTGTATTAGTTAATTTCTTGTGGCTAGGACAAAATACCTGACACTGTAACTTAGAGGAGGAAAAGTGTATTTCAGTTCATGGTTTTGAGAGAGTTTAGTCCATGGTTGGCTGGTTCCAAGGCAGAAGCAGCATAGCAGAAAGGCAAGGCAGAGAATATTTCTCAACCCATACTAGCCAGAATGCAGAGCAAGAAAGAAGGAGCGGGGAAAAGAGTACACCCTTCTAAGTAACACTCCCAGTGACCTATCCTTTCTGACTGGGCTTCGCCTCTGAACATGAGACTTTTGGAGCATATTTTAGATCAGTGGAGGAGGAGAAAGATCACAAGGAGGAGGAACCAAGAAAGCAGGTCATTCATCTACAGTGCTATTGATTCTAATGTTCACAAAATTCAAAATAAGAAAATATATCAGTATATAACCAAACATTAAATTACGCCATCAAGTGTAATGCTGCTCAGCTATTAAAATATCCTGAGTAAAGAAAAATGTTCACAATGTATTGTTGAAGTAGAAACAGATTGCAAAACAGTACAGTAGGGTACAAAACAAATATACAATCAGAGATAAGACAAGAAGGATATATACCAAAATGTTTATAGTTGGTACCACACAGAAGTAGAACTAGGGCAGTAGTTATTTTCTTCTTTTTCCATGTATTATTTTTGTAATTTCAAAAATTATATTTTTCCCGCATATCACTTAAAGATAGATCTAGTTATTAAGCCAATGATGTGTATGACCCAGGAAACAGCTTCTTCAAATGTAGGACAAACTGTCTGAATTCAATAATCTTTAAGGTTCTTCCAACTCTAGTGAACCCTTCTAAGGGTGAGAAGCCAGAGGCTGCAGAAAAGGCAACGATGACAATGAAGCTGAAAAACCTTGATTATTGCAGTGGTGTTAAGAAAACAGTCTTTAGGAATCAACAGGTGGAGTAAATCTGACAAGGGCTTATATATAGCCACTGGTCTCTGACAAAGTGTTCTCCAGGAAATTTAGAAAAGCAAGAGTAATTTGATGATTTCCCAAAAAATTAAATTATCCTAAAATGTTGTTCTCCAGCCCGAGAGGATCTCTTTCCTACCCTTCTTTTTTGAGGGTGAGAGAATATAACTGAGGATAAATAGAGAATATCTAAATGTCCTTTCTTTAATGAAGCAGGCTGGTAATAGTAAATAGCAACTTTGTTTGTTTAATACCCTTCCATGACAAAATTAGCTTCCAAAATTTAAAACCATTCTTACCAGTAACTTGAATCTGGAATTCATACATGATATATTTCTATTTACACACTTTTTACTACAAGATTTGCAAACTCAAGATCCTCAGGCAGCATATACCTAATAAATGAATTGTTCACTAACAGTTGGGAGATAGCTCTTTACTGGGCTTGCATCTTCACAGGGCAACAAGGTGCTATAAGTGAGGACCCGGCTTTCCCTTTGGTGGGGCTTAGGCTGCCTACTTTGCCATAACAGGCTGTCTGGCTAACTTTAGTCATTTTTGCTATTTGATTGGCCCTTGTAGGCATTTGGGTCAGCCACATTTTTGAGAAAAACACTAATAGCCTGTTTTCAAAAGAGAATTTCAGGGGATAATGAAAGCCACGTTCCAGTTAGTGGGGTTGGAGAGAAACTGGGTCCAAATTCCTCTGCACGGCACCTTCTTGGGGTTTGATTCAAGAGGTTGGCATCTCTGATCAAAGTTTGAGCAGTGGTCTTTCAGTGTTAGCCAGTAGCCACGGCTGGAAAACAAACCAAACATAAAAGTGCCTAAAGGCATAACCCCCTAAGTTTTAACAGCCCTCAGCCATTCCACATAGCCACCCTCCATACACACACACCCGCATCCCTTGCTACCTACCCCTCCCTAAGGAATGCTTCATTTAAATATTTTTTGTCCTTGGCTTTCTCCTTCCCAGATCACTCATACCATAAAAAGAAAGCAAGAAAACACCAGGAATTTTAAACACCTCAGTCTGTAATAGGATTAGAGCATCTGTAAGGTGTAAAAAAAAGATTTCATTGTTTCCTATAAACTGGCTCCTTCCTCACCAGAATGGGCCTCCGTCAAGATGTAGAAAGCAACTTTTTAAACAGCGTATATTAAGTCTGACAAACATCTGGTCAATCAAATTTACAGCACTATGTAGGGTCTAATAAAGGTTTATTTCTTCTTGAAGAACAAATTTAAAGATTTTTAAAACGCTTTTATATATAAAAAGAAAACTAGGCCTACATTTCTTGGCCCTGGCTGCTATTGAATGCTCTGTGCTTTGCCAAGAAGTGGCCACAAAGAGTACTGTTTCCTTGAGGCAGCAGCAAGGGGGCCAGGAGCTCGTCTGCATTAAGTTGATTTGCCAAAGGAAAAGCACCTAGTATGGCCCATGAGCCACAAAGTATAGAGCCAACAGTGGTCATTAGTGAACCAGACCAAGGTAGCAGCTGGGAGCCCCAAAGAGGAGGGAGGCAGCACTATTTCTGGTCTCTTAATGTTGGTGTGTGTGTGCGTGTGTGTGTGCGCGTACGTGTGCGTGTGTGTGTGTGAAGGCTAAGTGTGGGGGCATCAGGGCATGTGGTGGTTTACACACTCTTGGACTCAGGGCTAAGGGAAGGGAATGTAGAAGCACCGAGGAGCAACTTAAATTCCCTCTTTTCATCTGCTACTCTCAGGCTATGAATTCGGGAACTACTTGGAGCTTGAGGACACGGGAAGCAGGGATGGGCAGGCGTTGTTGAGAATAAAGCTGGAGCTTGCCCTGCAAATCGTAAGGATCTCGAGCAACAGAATAGGCCATCTACCCAGATGCCCCACTTTCATGACAGCCTGATACCCCCACTCGATGCCCACCAAATGAGTGTGTGTTTCTCTGCCTCTTCCAGCCTGGGATTTCACCTGTTTACAAAGAGTCATGGCTCTTATTGATGTGGACAACCTCCAGGACACACTCCTTGCCTGGGGTACCACTTGCACCATCTCCTGGGTGGTCAAAGAGGAAACCCGCTGCTGTAGACTTCTCCGGATGCACAGGAGAAAGGCCGACAGGTAAATCTAGTGCTGCAGTATTTAACACAGTTGCTACTAGGCACATGTGGACATCCAAATTCAAATTCATTAAAATGAGAAACTCAGCTGTTCAATATCTAACATGTGTTGGATTGTGTCCCTTCAAAATCCATATGTTAAAGTCCTAATCACTAGTATCTCAAAATATGACTGTCTTTAGAGGTGAGGTTTTTTAAAATAACCCTCTTCACACACACATGCATGCACACACACATACACACATGCAAGTGTTGTAAAAATACTTACTTCTCTAAATCATGTAAACTATGGGTACCAGGGGCTCTTAGTACCTTCCCCATATTCCCTCAGCTACCCAGCAATAACCAGCAGACAATCCCCATCCGCACTGCCTTCCAGCGGTCAACCAAGGCAATGTATTCCACTAGTGAAGGAGAAAGGCTTGGCGTACTGGGAAATTAATAGTCAAGAATGACCTTCAATCACAAATGGTGGGAGTTATGGATAAGCAACTTTCTTGCCCGTCGGTAGTCATGTTCTAAAGAGTGATCTGTTGTGTCTCTGAGAGGATCCATAAGAAGTAAACTCCAGATGCCCACAGCACTAACTGGTGTACAGAATCCCTTGTTTGCACCATCCTTTGTTGGCTGCCTTGCCTTCTCCCACTCCCACATGGCACAGCTGGGTCCATTTCCCAGATATCTCCTCACAACAAATCTTTGTCCCGGGGTCTGCTTTTAGGGTAACTCAAACTAAAACACTTCGGCAGACTTAGCCAAAGTCTCCCACATTCCTTTCCCACAATCCTGACACATAATGACTAGAATGTTTCTGCACCACGTTTTGATTTTTTTTTGAGACATCTCTTAGAACTGACCACCTGAGGGGTGGTCTCCTTTAGCATAGGTTCTGTGGATCCACAGAGACACCATTAGATACTTTTTAAGAGAGAAGAAATCTACAATCATTTCCATGGTATAATCTACAGGCTGCCTTGATCATATGACCCATCCACTCCTTTCAGGGTAATCACAAAATACAAACAGGGTAATTTCTGAAGACAAACTGGATAGATCAGTACCGACACACAGAAGGCCGATTCTTCTGCATGTTTAACACAGAAGGTTGTGATCAAACAAAGTGCTCTCTTTCTGACTCTTCACAATAAAAATTGCTGAAAAACTTGAGGACCACTTGAAGGACCCTTACTTGGTGATGAATGCAGAGAAGGGAATGTTCATTATGGAAATGAGAATAAGATGTAACTTGGGGCCTGCGCTACAGCAGAGTTCCATTCATGATTTTGCTACAGTTCGTGTTATATTACAACAAAAATGATCCCATCATCAGTCCTTGTACAATACCCTCTTCCCCTTCTGCACATGCACACAAATCCTGAGTCTCAGTGGCCACATAAAAATCCAGCGCATTATACTTACGAATCACTTCCTGTTAAGAGGTTTGACTTGTGGAAGTGGAAGACAGTGCACGAGTACCCAGAGACGTCTAAACTCCATCTGGTTCCTGTCTATCTCTGAAAGTTGGCGTCAAGTTCCTAATTGTGCACTTCCTAAGAGGCCCACTCCATGTACAAGGGAAAGAGCTTAAGCCTCATTCATGCTAATGAGACTCTTTATTGACCCAACAAGTTAGAAAGAACTTGAAAGCTTGATATTTCCAGCCATTTTTTCAAACAAAGAAACCAAGTGTCAGTTAGTAATTGAGTTCGGGGACAACCTTCATGGCCACCATTTTTATCCCAAGAGTGCATATAAGGGGCAGGAATTCCAGGGACAAGAGCTTCAAAGTCTACGCAGGACTCAAAAGAGAGCTGAGACTCTCTCCGTAGGTGTCGCTGTGGTCCTGTCCAGGGCTTGGCAGAACACCGACTCTCAGAGAGGAGAGGCAGCCAGGGAAGAGCGAATACTTGAAAATTAATGATGTCAGTCTGTCTTCATATATCAAGTTAATTTGAAAGGGCTTTAATTTTCTTAAAGGATAAAAAAAGGTTTCTTTGCTAGATTAAACTTGCGATTGTCATTCATATATTGTTTATAAGGTAGTCATCTCTTTGCTCCGTATTTTTTTGTTTTTGATTTTGTATACTAGTTAGCAGTGAAGACTTGTCTGCGTATATCAGAAGGAATAAAGAGAGAAACGTCCTTAACTGTCAGTTTTAATAAGAGGAGTCAACATGCCTCTATTCAGGTTAAATATTGTCCTGTCACATTTCAATAGAGTCAACAGATTTTTTTAAAAGAAAAGTCAAAAGCACTGTGTATGCAAAAAACCCTCCCTGTCATAGAATGTCAAAGCCCTTCTTTATCTGGGGGAGGGGCGTGGAGGTAGGACAGAAAAATCTTTTGTAAAATGTGAAAAATTACCACTCATAATTGGCACTGACACAAAAAGAGGGGTTTTTTTGTTAGAAAAACAAAGAAAATCTCTAATTTAATAATCACCTGCAAAGTGTTATTGTGATGGGAACAAAAAACACACAATCAAAGTCATCTTTTTTAAGTAACTATAGTGTTTTTTAAGCAATCACGGCACTTACAGCAGTTCATACACATAAATCAGCGATGTGCAGAATAGGAAAAAAAAAAAAAAACACACACACACTCCAAACTCTTCAAGCAAAGTTCCTGAAATAACCAAGTGACAGGCTACAATAAGAAAATGCAAATGGGACATTATGTTCAAAATAAAAACCAAACAAGGTTTTTTTTAACCCAAAACATTTTTCTCTAAAGTGGTATCATTTAAGAATGATAAAATTGCAGAATAGCCTTCCTTCACTGAAGGACTAAAAGGTTAAAGATCCACATTTTGGAAAGATGGACTGGAGAGAATTGGGCATTTTGAGTAGGTAACAATTTGTAAAATAGACCGGCAGAATAAAGTCATTTTCTTTTTCAAGTGCCTGGTGATTTGTTTAAAACAGGAACACTAGTTGGAGTTTTCAAGATATGATATGTTTTTATTTGTAGCAAGTGTTGTAATTTTAGAAATTATTCTAAAGTTCTGAATGAAACGATTTCCACCAAGTAACCATCTCTACCAATTAGGTCAGTGTAAAAACTATGTACAGTTTTCCAAACTAAGTCATATTTAGGATAAGCTCAAATTTGATAACGTCAAACCAAATGGGATCAATGTTACTAAGAATGACAAGGAAAGCTGACTCAAAATTTCCACACTTACTTCTTATTAACACTCAGGCTTTGTTGCCGAGAAATGAGTGTTCCAAAGAGAATACCTTCTGGAGGTTTCTCCAAGACCTAATGATGCCCTAGAATGGTTAGAGTTGAGAAAATCAGCTTCGAGTCCTTTAAATAAGCAAGGAAATAAATACACAAATATAAACAAAAAAATTTTGCCTTAGAATACAGTGATAATATGTCCTGATTTATCTAAGACAATTTTGGTTTTCTCCTGTTGTCCTAGTGTTTCATTTGTTTTATGATTTTTTTGTGAATGGTCCTCTTATTAATGAAGTATTATTAGTCTTTCATTAAAAAATAGTTCGGGTTGGCTCTAGCAGATCTGTACATCCTGCTTCCAGCTTCTGCTGTGGTTTTATTGAGTCCCAGATGAGAGACGTGTGTAACTGAAGCCTCACTTTAACATATAGCTGCAACTGAGATGACCAATGTTAGTCCATATCTTTATTCCAGGGGCAATTCTTACTTCCCCTTTAAGGACCGCTTGTAAGACACTTAGAGATAAAAAAATCTAGCTTCCCTGGCCAATGGTAGTGATGAGCCAAGTATCTGTCATTACTGCTTTTGCTGGCTCCTCATGTTGTACTCCATGCCTGTAAGCTTCACAAAGGTGGTGGAGTCAGCGGGAAAGGCCGAAAGATATAGCGATTCTGTCATAGGCCACGTTGAGAGTAGTCTGTGCACTCTTGATATTGGGTTTCATCCATTAGCGTGTGGTGAGAATCTAAAACTGTTTACTTTTTGTATTACTTGAGCATGGCTTTCATTTTGCAATAAATTCTTTAGGTGGCAATCAGCTGAAATCCACAAAAACACGTGATTAAAGAAACTTAAATTCTAAATCTCTGCTACTTAAGAAAGTTGATGACAAAAATATTGGCTGACATTTACCAGCCTCTATGGAAGAATCATAATAGTATCACTGACAAAACAAAAGCAAAAGACATATATCTGCTGAAAAAGTATTGCCTAAGTTTTTCTAAGAAGACTGACAAAAAAACGATGATTCAAAAGATAAAGCCACAGAGGGTGCTGCTGCATATCACTCTGCCAATCACGACTTTTCATTTGGATCAAATGACTTCCAAAATTAATTTCACTCATCTTAGATTTCCATGGAAATAAATGTTAAAGCTTCCATCTTTACGTGCCCAAAATTAAGCTACTTGAAGAACAAAAAATCTAAAGTAAAATTAATTTTTGAAGAAAGACTTTAGCATGGCTCTGTAATTTTTCTTTCTTTGAAGATCATTAATTTTTTATCAATTAATTTCAGATTTGAAATTTTGAAGATCTACTTTATAAATAAAACTAAGTGTTCTAACACAGTAGTCATTGTGTAAACAAATGAATACTTTAAATTTTGGTTGCATTTTCTTCAAAATCAGTTAAAAACATTTAGCTAAGTATTCAACAAATGAACCCCAAAACACTGTAGCCTGGGGAATTCGGCAAGTGACATAATTGGAAAATTTTGTATAGAAAATAACATTCAAATTTGTCCTCAAGAAAGCGAGAAGGTAGTTTAAAACATTTTAAATAATGACACCTCAAATGATGCACAAGATTTTGTTTTGAAACTCTATAGCTATGCTTTAGAATATCTTATATTCTACACAAAGAATATTTTGATGGTGCTGCTCTTTAAAAATTACATAAATTCACTGTTTTTCCTGGGATTAATTGAAATCAGGAAAGCCTATGATTCTGTAGCACCTTAATTTCATAAAATGTTTAAAAGAATCATAAAAAGAGAGATAATTTGACAAATTTTATCTTACAACTTTTTAATCACAGTTTCTCTGAATGAAAATAATAAGCTATCACCTATGAAAATATTTTGGCTGAAAAACATATACATTTCTATGTGAAAGTGACAGATTTTTGAATCTTAATATGTTATTTTAAATCTTCTGTTTTGATTTTTATTCTTAAATTATCCTGGTTTGGAATACACACTACAAATAATCACTGTATATTTGGGTATTATCGCCAAAAAAAAATGACATCTTGCTATTGACCAAGAAGAGAGACTCTTGAAGAGGTGCCTCTCTCCAAAGCGAAGTCTCAAAACATGTGTGCCTGATGCCGTTTCAGTTTGAGCCACATCATCACGTGGCTTTGTATCACGTCCACAAGGCAAAAACAATGTTTCCCAGCATATTCTTCCTCGCATGGTTTTGGGTTCCTATTGTTCCCAGGAGACACTTTGTTTAAGATTTGGAAGGCCAAAATGACATGGCAGCATTTTTTTAACCACTCTGAAAATCGGTGCCACTGGCTGATCACTAAGCACAATGGCAGCTCATATGTCACTGGGGACTCACTTGCTCACACACGATTTATACAGCAACATTTGAACCCACAGCTGTCCAGTTCCTTCAGGATCTTCTCCTTCAGTTCCCACTTGTTGGCCAGATTCCCCTGCACCTCTCTGATGAACAGGTCCATTTCCCTTGTCAGTCACTCATGGCACTGAGGATAGCAGTAGCCACAGATGGGGATTCTAGTTGGTGCTGACGGAATCAGTTACCTTTGCAGGCTTCTAGTCCATCCTCATTCTTCCAACTTTTCTCCCTAAAATAGTCCTACTGACCAAAGGAAGCTTCAGTGTCGACACTAAATGTAGAGACAGCAGCCTGCATGGACCAATCTACCAGCTCCCATAAGTGGGCAAGATCTAAGCCCTATTCCAAATCGCTTGTTCCAATCACTCCTGATAGTTTTGCTTCTGTGCTTGGCCCTTGAAACACCATCCTGATTTTCCAAATCCAGGTGGTTCGTGAGTATGATTTTATTAGCCATCTGCTAGATACAAACACTGAATTTCACAGCCACTTTGATGTTTGTGAAATCATTTTCAAATGATACCTGGCAAACTGAAATAAAAACGACTCGAGGAAATACACAGAGAGAATCAGCAAATGGGCTGCTCTCCTTCTACGGACAGGAAACTTCATTCTTCTGCAGAGAGTAAAGACCAAAGGAAGAGATCTCTGGCTTGTTCTGCCTCCCTGCCCCTTTTTTTTTTTTTTGTCATCTCACTCTACATTTATGTACTTTATCAGCCAATCCATTCATTTAGGGAAGTATTCTAGCACAATGGGAAGACAGGTGGTCATCTTTAGCAGGCACCAGACCCAAACAGGGATATTCCGGGAGATCCTGAGGAATAATGCAACTGGGGACTTTGCAGCAATCCCCCATTCACATCGACACACATTCTGTTCTACTTTTTGTCAGTGCTGCCAGATCCCTAAAGCTGGAAGTTGTGCAGCAATCCGGGCAGGCACAGCCCTCTGTGTTCTGGTCTCTTCCTATGGCATCTTGATTCCATTTTTGATAGTGGATAAATAGATTTCACCAACTCGAAACACAACAAGGAAAACAAATGTAACCTGCTTCCCAAGCCCTTTCTTGTCTGTAGTCACCCCTAGTAGGATAAAGACAGCATCACCATCTCAATTCTCGGTGGCCCTGAACTTGATTACGAAAATGTCTGGGCATTTTACCAGCTGGAAGGGTAATATCGGCACCACTCAGGCAGATTAACAATTAAAACTCTTTCCTCGGAACACGGGTACCATACAAAAGCGGTGCTATTCAAAGCTTCAAAGCAAGGGTCTGTGAAGGCCCCATATACTTGCCCCATTTTCGTTATTTCAATTTACTTCAGCAAAAGAGAAAAAAAAAATCCCACAAAGCTGACATTATAAAGTTTCAGGGATACAGGAGCTATTTAATCATTTTGTGTGTTACTCTGGCTTTTCTGCAGTCTCTTTTTCCTGCGGTTTTGTTCTTTTGCTGCTCATTAGCACCTCCCCCAGAGAGTGGGCAGGAGAAGGGAAAAAGAGATAAAACTCAAATCAGACAATTTTATCAGTCAGCCTGTCAACAAGTTGAATATATTGAGAGCCCAGGGGGTACAGAGGCACTTTTTAGTAGCTCTGATAAAAGGTTTGGTGGGGGAGGAGGTCAACACTAATGGCAACATTGAGATTTTTTTGGATTATCAAGGGATTTTATTGATTTGTGCCCTCCACATCTCCATTAGTGCAGATAATCAAAAGTGGGGCAAAAATAATTAAGCATCTGTAGAACTTTCTTAAAGAAGATACTCTTTAAAATCCATCACTTTTATCCCTGCGAGTTTAGGGACCTATTGGGCAGTTCAAATGGAAAACAAGTAAATTAATTTCCTTTGCTTTGTCTAGATTCTTAAAATTGCACTGTAAGGAAAAATAAAACCCATCACAGCAGGTTCTCTAGCTCCCAACAACCTCGTCCTTTCAGCCTGCCTCTTGCCTAGAGAGGGGCAGGACCCGTGGAGGGCATGCATCTCAGCGAAGCAGGAGCGCTGCCTTGAAACCAAGCTGCAGTCCGACAGTGGAGGAATGAATTTACGGCGGACGCGGCCAGACTAACCGTGTGTGCTCTGCACGTTAGCATGAACCTCGCTGTCTGCATAGACGCACAAGACCCTTCGTTTTGCCCTGAGGCTATGCAGCACGTGATGCTTGCTACGTCTGAGGTAGAGTGAAAAAAAATAAAAACAGCAGCCAGTCACCCCTTTTTTTTTTTTTCTCAAGAACTAGAATATTTCTTCAACTTCAACTAGAATATTCTTTCAGTTTCCAGACCCCCATGTCAGTTGGCTTCCAGCTGGAGCCTAGCCCATGGCGGCTCCAGTGGGCCATTAGAAGAGGGAAGGAAAAGGGAAGTCAGTCTTTCTCCTTGTCCCGCTTCCCTTTTCAGAAGCTCCTTCTCCTCCATAACCTCCTCTCTGCTGTAGCTCCGACACCCATTGTGCACTAACTGCCATGACCCCCGGCACCAACAAGGCTACCTCCTCCCTCTGTCCCTCGGCCAAGCAGTGACTGGATTTCTGTACTTGGCCTTCTGCTGTTGTTCATTTTTGCCCAACTTCACCATCGTCCCTGCTGCTCAACTTCCCTAACGCCTGCACAAATGAGTCTCCGCACTGAATCTGCTGTCTTTTAAACACCAAAGCACTTTCTGCTTCCCTGGCTAGCAC
Organism: Hystrix cristata; assembly: GCA_004026905.1. Taxonomy (NCBI): domain Eukaryota; kingdom Metazoa; phylum Chordata; class Mammalia; order Rodentia; family Hystricidae; genus Hystrix; species Hystrix cristata. The sequence continues at coordinate 65,919 of PVJO010001866.1, forward strand.
ACACCCGGGGCGTGCATTTCACAGACAACTTTCTATCTCATTATCCAGGATCCTTCATGGTCTCTTGCTTTAACAGACTGGATTTCTCTACTGCAACCCTTAGCACGTGGGGCCAGATCACTCTTGCCACATGGCACTGTCCTGTGTATTGGGGGTTACTTATAGGACCCCAACCCCTAAGCAGCAGATGCTGTTAGCACCCGCCCAGTCAAACATGTCCTCAGACACTGTAAAATGTCCTGCTAGAGAGAAGCCCCCTCCTTTTGAGAGCCAGTGCTGGAGGAGACGAGATGGCCAGAGCTCTGATCACATGCCCCATGCCTGTCCCTGAGTCTGGGGCTTAGAGCTGTGGGTGGCAGAGGCTGTGACCAGCCTCTTCTATCTACTGATTACCAGGGACTCTGGAGAAGGTGGGAGGATCACTCCAGTTTCCTGCACATGTAGACTCCAAAGGCAAAAGCACTAGTTTCCTTTCCCACTGGGACCCTGCTGACCTAGCTGGGCCACAGCTGTGATAAGGCCCAGCGGTTCTCACTCACCTCCTTCGGGACATTTGGAAAACGTGAAACTGGAGCCTCAAGGTTTGAAAGCAAAGCAATATTCTCTATGATCCCTGTTCCACAACCTCTCTCACATCTGGGTTTTCAAGTGCAAACCAGCCAACGTTGTGCACCAGAGTCTCCTCCTTCCGGTCCCTCAAGGGACCCTGCCATCTGATTGTCATGTCATTCTGGAAAGACACAAAGGTACTGCCAGCACCGACCGCACAGCATGCCAGCCTGGTTCCTTGCAGGCTGGAGGTAGCACTGTAATTTAATTAAATGTCAACCCCCAGGTATTATATTTCAAATGCAAATAACTTTGGTAATGTAATATTGTGGCTGAGACTTTAAACTCAAGGAAACCGAGAAAATCAAGTTATGGTTGCCTCTAGAATTAACATTCCTCTATACATTCCTTGGGCACAGGACTTACTTTGTGTTTCTAACTACTGTCAAACACACTCATCCAAGTGACTTGTTATTTACTGGGCATGCTGGGAAGACTCTTTCCCTAAAGGTCAAAATTCTCACTGTTAAAATGAATGTCCTTTAAACTGTCCCTCTGACTCTTACCTGGGGTAAGAGCCAGGAAGAATGGGTTGGGAGCTGTCCTCTAGCCAGAGGCACTGCTGGCTAATTGTTCCATGTTTCTCTTTCGTCCTTCCCTCTCCCAAACCATTAAAAATAAATTCGATAGTCACTTCCTTTAGCAAAATGCTATCCATACTAGCATGATAGTCACTTTACCATGCTTTGAATACCTTCAAAAAAAAAGAGTAAAATATAATGCAAAGTACTTCAAAGGTTACTTTATTTTAAAAATAAACAACATATTTCTGTTGCCCTTTTCTTGAGGCTCAGGTCCAGTGAGATGATTCTCAAACACAAAGAATGGCCAAACTTCAGATTTTCACCCTATAGTAAAATTACAGAAGAAGGCAGCTCCCTGCCTCAATCATGGTCCTCATTAGAGAATACAAGAGAGATATAAAAAGCCAAATAATCGTGGAAGAAAGACTAGAAGGACACCCTAAGATAACTTCTTCATGCACCCAAACAATTACGAGATGGCTAAAGTGTCTGTGTGACCTGGCTGAGCACAGTCTTCCAAGTGAGAAATTCAGAGGGGTTTCCAGTACACTGATTATTTGAATGCCCAAAAGGGGCCCACCTCTGAATCAGGTTATTTAGGAAGTGACACACAGAAATAGCAGAAGTCTAAAAATACTCATTTCATGAGTCAAGTTGGGACCATGAAGACTAAGACTTAAATTCTCTCCAGTCTCTGAGTCTCTGAGCTCGTGTTCCTCTGAGGGTTCTGCTCTTCCATGCCCCAGAGCAGCTGTCCAGTGTCTCTCACAGACAGTCTCCTGAGCTGGGTATGTGTGCGGCATATGTAGGTGGAAGAGGTGGAAGACAGTACCCTGCTGTTCGTGCTTTTGTCTGTCTCTGCCAATTCTAGCACCTCCAAGAAGTCAGCAGCTCTGTATCTTGCAGTAGCTCCACTGTCTGGTGAGCCCCACAGATTTGTTCCTGGATGCTCACCACATGGGAGATGAAATACCACCATTTCTAGGACTATCTACACTTATTTATCTCTACTTTTTAAATATCCTCCTTTTTTCTTAAGAAAGATTTATATCTGCTTCATTACACGAATAGCTGGGAGAAAGAAAGAAAAACACAAGGGGTATAAAATGGATCCAGAAATGGATGAATACAAAATGGGACCTGGTCCCATGCTTATCTAAAGGGACCACTAACTTTGTTCTAAGGCTTCCCAGTAATAAAAGCAAAAAGGGAAACCACAATCACTTACAAAGTTCCCACAAAATGAACACAAAAGCATATGTGCTGCCGAAGCAAGCACAAAATGAACACAAAAGCAAACAAACAAAACAAGAGAAGCCCAGTTACCTGTGGATGCACATTTTGACGTACACGTCATCAAAACACTGGTCATCAGCTTATAACCACCTCAAATTTCCAGTCCAAAAAGAAAGGGAAAGTAAAATGATTAAGTTTCAAAATGTGTATGTACCAATCCCCAAGAAGAATGCAATTATTACATATCACAAACATATACTAATTAGAAAGACACTAAAAAATAAAACTAAAAACTTAGAATGATGTTTCACTACACAACTCTTTGCAGAAGATAGCTACCTCTCTGAGACCATCCTCACACTGAAGCTACAGCCATTCAAATGTCACTGTCCAACATACTTTTCTCCAGCTTGCCAAAGAACTACAAAAATATGGCGCCTTAATGAAATCCCTCTAAAGGGGCAAACAGCCCCTAAATTATGTGTTTGAAGGGACTGTTTAGGTATATTGATTATTGTTTCCAAAGGTTCCATTAGATTCTCCTACGTGTCAACCACCCAACATAGCCAAGAACCCCTCCAGCACCACCAATGTTCAGAAGATGACTGGATGGGCTTTGGTTTGCTCTTAGACCAAGACACACACCGTATATTGCATCCCTGTGATCCTTGGTGACACACAAAAATTACAAAGACTTCTTGGCGAGGTGGGAGTGGATCTGGCCAGGCTGGTTTGTGACTATTTGAAATGGAAAATCCAGGGAATATATGTACATAGCAGCACTTGATCAAAATTTGGGTTCAAGCATACAGAGCAAGTAACCACGGAAAAAGATGGTGGTCACCAATACTGGGGAAGAATCAAGTTCCTGCTTTTTCTCGAAGCCAAGGATTAGCTCTCAGCTGGTCTCACCATGCAGTGCAAGACGGCACCCCTTTCCTGGGATGCTTGTCACCGTGAGAACTCACCATGGATCACGAATGTGAGCAAACCAAACCTTCACATGCATGCTCAGTGAGGAAGTGAGAAGGTCTCTTTCTTTGCAATTACAAATTTTGTGAAGTTTATTGCTGTTATTGTTTGTCATTGTCAATTTTTTAAACTACAAAACCATATATCATAGGAAATGAGAGTCCTTTGTAATCTTATCTACCAGGAATAAGCACAGGTAAGGATCCCCCATCTATTTACACAGAACTGTTTCTATTCCTATGGTTGTATGTGCACACAATCTGAACTTCAGGAATTTTTATGTAAATGGGATCATATCCACATGCAACTAGCTTTCTTCCGTGTAATGAAGTATCTTATGTCAAGGTTGCCACATACACCTGCAAATGGTACCCACTGCACATGGGCTGGTGGGACTGCTTCACTCTTTACCCTCACATAGTATCCCACTGCAGAGACATTCCAGGGATGATTTCAGCAGATCTCCACCCTGGAAAATATATGTCTGACTGTCTTTGTCACTACAAACGACAACAGGCAATCCTCAAGTGTACATTAGTACTTTATAGGAGCATTTTTGTTACAGCCCTAAAAAGGATTCATATTGGTGAAAAGGAATGAGCATGTTTTATGGAACAGCTATTTCCAAAATTCCCTAAAAATTTTAAAGGTCTAGGAATTGATGCTACTAAATAAGAATTTAAGAGAATACTGTACCTATTTTCTTGACTCCCCTATCCAATATTAACAATTATTTACATTTTTAGTCTATGGAGGTCGATAGCTAAAAAATTGGACTTAATTATTAGAAGATCTACACACATATAACTCCCACATATAACAACATACACACCTGAACCATAATCTAAATGACTATAAATCCTCCTAGATAGCCAAATTCCTGTTAATCCAACTGAGTACCACGTTTACTGCTAGTGTTACACATTGTGACCCAGAGAGAAATGATGGGCAGTCGTGGGACACTAACGGGCCTGCTGCAGACAGACACACTCGCTGTAAGTGCACAACTCCAGGGGGCGTCATTCATCACGGTGACAAACCGTAAAAATGAGGATACAGCCTGTAAAATCCCCCACGACAACTCCATAAAAAACCTGCTTCAGGGAGAATCCAGAAAGACATTCTCTTCAAATACTACTCTTAAAAACCAAACTCATTTTCCTCTTAGTTCCACAGAGCCAACCCCCAACACAAACCCAACATATCAAGCCATGTTGCATGTGACACCAACCCAGCAAAAAAGTTGAGCAAATTAATCCTTGTAAGACACTATTCATTAGTATCTGAAAAATCTTAGTCCTATTTGTTCACCCAAAGGGCATAACATTAAAATGGCATGATCTCTTGTGACATACAATAGTAGTTATTAATTTGCACTCATTATCTGAAGATGTTTGCCAGTAGCCCGTGGATACGTCTCTGGTGTGCACATATGGTGCTTGACACAGAACATCCAGGGAGTTGTCAATGACTGCAGGTGACAGTATTTAATCTGAACGACTCATCTATGGATGGGGTTTACTCAGGGCTTCAGATGCAATTATTCAGCAGGCAAAAGTGACAGACTGCAAGTGGAGCTTTCAGTGATCTACTTCAGTAAACACTCTCTTCAGCCTCACTCCGGTATTTCTAAAATGTTCTTCTGGACAGATCATGCACATGGCCTAGTCGGGTATAATAATGTGGTGTATTATAGCAGCGGGACTAACCAAACAGCGGACACATGTTCATTTTCCTCTTGCGTCACTGTGCATACGTAGGTGCTTGGCATCCGTGCTGCCCATTTGCTGGAGCTTTTCCTGACACGCTGCCCGGTCCAGATGACTTCTTTGTCTCATTACCACCTTGCTTCACAAAGCAAACCCATTTACTCGGAGGCTCGTCTCTATTTCTGACAGCTTTTGCATTCCAAAGAGTAGCATTTCTCTCTCTTTTTAGATTTCTTTCTATTATTTCTTCTTTGTGACAGAAGAGCTGGTATTGACTCATAAAATAGTGTCACAGGAACCCAATTTTTCAAGAACTGCCCCAAACAGATTGGATTAAAACTCACAATTAGCCCACAATTTGCATTTCACAACAGGAAATTCATTGTTGCAACTGCAACTTCAGTGGACTCCGTAGAATGAGCTATTGTTGAAGTAATTCCTGTAAAAGGTCATATATTTAAACCCTTCAATTTTTTCTGACAACCTCTCACAAGTGAGTGATACAGTTGCTCCAGTGTCCAAAAAAGCAATAATGTCCATACCACTTTTCTTTATAGGCAGGGTGGAATATTATTACCCTATTCATCACAGACTATTCTGGTGATAAAGTATGTTTCTTAATATTCGCTCTTTCTTTCACTGTCTTTAAAAAGCTGATGGTCTCTCATGCCGAGTGTCAACCAAGCAGTTTTCTTACAATATGTTAACTTCTTCAGTGTCTCCTAAACTACGGTGACATTTAGCAGTATCTACTGAATTTCATTGCTTAGGAGGAGAGAATGAGGAAGATGGTTTAGGATTACTACTTCTTTTCAGTCAGGAGTCACTCTGTGGTCCTGCTGGAAGTAGAGGATGGACTTACAGTCAAATACAGAGGCCTTCACAGGCCAAGAGCTAAAATCCATATGTGTAGAAGAAGCAGAAGACAATAGAGCAAGGTGAAGTCTATTGGACCACACTATAAAAATCTCCCCAGAGGCACTGAAACTCAAATTTACAAACCAGTGCTATCTAAAACAAAGAAGTTTATGACCCGATTCAGTCTTCCAGCTGCCATTTTGAGGAATGGGATTAAGTGACTTCCTAAGAGCTTTGCTTTCACAATGAACACACCCAGTGGAGTCCACAGTTTTCAAAACACAATGTAATTTCTTTCCAGTCTAAATGTCTAAATTTTTATCTTCCAGACAACTCTGGCCCATTGGTGCTGGTTTCACAGGAGATACTGATAGCTTTTGATGATGTCTCTGGCCTCCTGACAATTTAGGGTTAGCCTAAGACTGGAGCAGTTGGAATGATCTTCTCTTCCTGCCTTTTAGGTTAGCCAGATCCAAACCAAAAATTTAGTCAAAGTGCATTTATGACCATGTTTCTTATTTTCATTTACTCTTTGGCACAGACTTCTCATACTCTCTCAGTGAATGTTGCCTGTGGAAACTGGGAGTCTAACCCTGCCAACCTATTCAATTTCAAATTCCCTCTATTTAGGGTTTTTTTAGGCACAGGCAAGAGAAAGGGAGGGAAAGAAATGGGAGGGGGCGGGCAGGAAGAGACAGGGAGAGCCCAAATCAAGCATGTCATTTGATTATTGTGTCAATCTTGCCGCTGTTGCTCCACAGTCTAATAAACTTTAGTGGCCTGGAGTTACTCAGCTGAGCACTGTGTTACTCTTACCATTATCCAGGGGAGGAGTTGTCAGATTCATAAATTATCCTATCACTGAACAGGAAAAAGCAAGCAGATGAAAAAAGAAACTTCAGAGTTCCTTTGTCTCTTATTTATAATTTTTATTATAAATCTCTCTCTTAAATATGAACAAAAGAAGGCTTGGCAGCACTTAGTGTTAAACCATCCCTGGGTAAAATATATAAATATAACACCTTTGTAGTCTCTTGACAGCATACTAAATAGAGTTAACTTCTAGGGTCAGAGGATTAGAAAAGTTCTTCCAGGGGGTCCAGCGGCTTATTTTCAGGGCCCTAGGACTTATGTCTATGCCAAGTGGAACTTCACTGATGAGAGTATTTCCTGTATGGAGGCCCAATTTTCTTAAAATATCAAGGCAATGGAGCAGCAGCCATCTAGATAATGGTGTGATTCCATTTGGGCTTCTCTGACATCAAAGTTAAATTAACCAAATTATCCAGCATTTTGAGTCATTCTGTAGGCAGCCTAACAAATGCCCTGAAATTATCATTTATGTAAAAACAAAACAGACCAAAATTCCCCATGCATGTAATTAACCAGAGTCTCAACTTTCCTACTATGAAGAGGTAAACCTTTTCTCCTCATATCACCAAAGTATGTTCTTGTCTGAAACGAGGGCTGTTTTAGATTATTAATGTTCAATAAATTTTAAAATTGCAATAAAATGTTTTCATTAATCTTTTTTAAAATTAGAAAAATAGAAGAGCTAATAGGAAACAAATAGAGCATACTTGTTTAACAGGTGGATTTGTCTGGGTGGAGCTTGGCACCGCTGCAGGCAGAGCCTGACAACAGAAGCAGCCAGGATTCTTGAGATCTTTGCTTAGGGGAAAATCCACCCAGAACATTTGCATCTGACTCAGTGAGCAAGACATACTCTTACTATGTAAAGATTTGTAATTTGCAAGGTCTGTATGTCTCTGCAGCACAGCTTAGCGTGCCCTGACTAAAACACTAAATGATCTAACCAGTCTCACAAACTTAAGAAGAACAAATTTCTCTGTTGATTACTTCCAAATATATTTCTTAAGGCCATCCACCTCAGACAGACAGATGTAGATAACTGTGTGGTAGATAAGTGTGTGTTTTTAGGTTTGTGTGTCTCATGCATTCGTCCACCTTAATTTCTCCACTTAGATGGCTAAGAGGCATCTCACATTTAATATTGCCAAAAATAATGATCTCCTTTCTCTAAACACACACATACACACGTGCACACACACATACTGCAGTATTTTTCCATTAGTTTCTCCACCTTTTCAAATGCTATCAATACCATACCTCACTGCTTAGGCTCCAAAATTGGTAGTTACTCTTGATTTCTCAGAAAATAATCTAGAATCTAAGATCTATATCCTAACAAATACACTACATTTATATTAGGGTTGCAAGTTAAGATACATCTGAATGCAACTTGTCAAATTTCTCGTAGGGATAGCTCTACCCTTTGTTTACAAATACATGCAATAGTAGCAAAAGAAAATGGGCTTAATACTCTATGAGCTAGGATGTAGAACCACTTTGAATCACTGTTTCAAAGACTTAAGAAAATTGAGAATCCGACGTTTTAAAATTTCACGAAGAACTTTCCATCAGTAATATGGAAAAAGATGGAGACATACATAAAAACAGGAGATATATATATATATATAAAATAGGAGATAGATAGATATAAAATAGGAGATATATATGTATGTATGTACTGACAATTTTTTACATAACTCAAAAAATGCAAATCCTAAAAACTAACATGCCGTACCAAAGCAAAACAGGGCTCTGCTTCTGTTCTCTTACTGCTTCAATTTACCATAAATTTAGATTAAATCTTCCTAACACTATACTTCATGTCATCTCTTCTTTAAAAATACCTAAAGTTGTTCCTCAATATAATATAAATATAGTTTAGATTTTCTGCTCTGACATTCAAGATCGTTTTCCAGCATCATTCACTCCTGCCATTCAGCAAACATACCTAACACTTAGAGTTAATTCCTTCATACAAATCTACCTCACCATCTTCCCGCATACTGCTGCTCCTGCAGTTCCCTCTGTCCAGCATGTCCTTCCCTACATTCCTACCTACACATCCCTCAAGACCAGTTGTTTCTGTCTCCAGGCTCACTCCATGTTCACACTGCTACCCAGCTAGACTTTCTACAGTACAAATCTGATCATATCACTCTCTCGTTTAACTCATTCCCTCTGGCTTGAACCACCAGCGGTACATGTATGACTATCCCATCAGGTGGCTTGTATCACTAGTAATGCAGACGGATCTGATCACTTTTACTGGTCTTTTTATTAATAAAATTAATAAAAAGCCATCCGATGGGATAGTCACGCATGTACTGGCAGTGCTTCAAGCTGCTCAACAGTGAGACAGGAATTAGGCCAACAGAATAAAATTTAAGTGGCTCTGCCTAGTAAGAACATCATGTATAATATCTCTCAAACTCAATTTTCTAAATAATCCTTAGCCCCAACCTTTCATATATATTCCTTCCACCATATTGGGCCACTTACCACACGGGCTATATATTTTTAACCTGGCTTGGCCTTTTGCCTCAGACATCCTTTTTGCTTTGTCTCCCTGGTAAGCTCTACTTGGCCTTCAAGGCTCAGCCCAGGATTAATTCCAGGGTCTTTTCCATTCTTATCACTTCTTTCCCACCATCCCTGGTGATGCCACCACCACCTTCACTAGGTTACAGTTCCTCCCTTATCTCTAGAGCCACTATATTGCAGGACATCGCATAAGTCATTGTAGCTAATTACTATCCAAATCTTCCCTGATGACTGGGAATCCTTTTGAAGGCAGAGTTTATATAATTCATTTTTTACAAATTATTATGAAATGTTCAAAACACTCAAAAGAGATATAATACAGCAAAAACTAACTAGAGGAAAAGTAGAGCATTACCAATCCAGTTGAAAAGCTCTTGGCAACCATTTCCAGCACCAGTCCACGCCTGAGTATGTGGGAGAGTCCCAGGGCAGACACGAGGACCTGCGGTCAGGGCACCGTGCCTTATGCACTGGGACACATAACAAACTGCAATGCTGGGCCCTCATGCTGTGTACAAATGCGAGGGCTCAGAGAGAAGTACAAATGCGAAGCTTGGTGTGGAAGATGGCAAAGCTCCCCATTTCAAGGGCAGCCTGCATTTACACCAACTACAGCCACAACGGAACTGCACTGTACTGCCCACACAGTTCTGGAATTTACATAAACTCAGTGAGAAGTAGTGATCTCCTTAGCTTCCCAAACTTCACCTACTAATTTCAGGGCAGTGAACAGGCTAAAGTCTGAGTGCCTGATTCATTCATTCAACCATTCAACAATTAACAATCTACAATCTCCTTTGAAGGGTCAGAGTGTGTACCTTATCTGTGGATGGAACTAGACGGGAAGTAGTTCAATAGAGAGAAAGAAACCAAAGCTGCCAGCTTCTCTTGAACTTGGTAAGTTGAATCTGAAGAGCCCTTTTATACAGGGAAGTCTGAACGGATCCTTTAGCACCATCACAGGAAGTAAAAACAGATCCCAACCCAAGACCAGCAAGGGGAAGAAATGGACCGAGCTACACAAAGAGGGCCTTGTAGGACATAATCCACAAAGATACACAGCTCTATCAACTTTACTAAGAATCAAGAAAGAGTGGGGACGATTTTATTACTATTATCATGATAATGGCATCTGCAGATGACACTACATTGGGAGGTGTTCCTAATAGCAGCTCGGGACTGGCATACAATATCACGCTGTGTGCGGCTCTCAGGAATAGATGTCAAAAAGAACACAATGAGGCGCTGGTGGAAAAATGCAGATGATCTATCTGGGGATGAATAAACTCAAAGATGGAATTTAACTTGAAAGGGATTCCTGGATGGCAGCAAATGAGAAAACAACCAGAGAGTGAGCTAGTGGGAAAAAGCAGTCGAGAGGTAAGGCAAGCGCAGTGGCTCAGCAGTTGCCTGAGCCAGCGAGATCTTCGGCCACGCACGCAGGGTATCCCAGACCAAGGCTGCGAGTCTGCCTCTCTGTGTCAGCACTGAGCCCAGACTCGGAACCCTGCAGGCAATTAGGGGTAATGTGATGCCTCAGTGGGAATTGAGAAAAGAAAAGAAAAACAAATCAAAGGGAGTGAAATATGAGGAAAGACACAGGCGATAAAATGAACATAATTTGACTAAATAACAACCTAGGGTACTGTGATAACCATCTACAGAGCATAAAAACCCAAAATGGGGCCTGGAGGTCTACTGGCCGGGCCTTTGCTCTGAGAAATATCTAGGCTTATCCATTAAAAACCCAATAGAAAGGCAGTGCTTTACATCCATTTAATTGTAGGATGAGGACTCTGTTGTGGGGAATAAATAGACCTGGGGTCCCAGAAAGTATACATGCCTTGACACTGTCTCTCAGAATGCACAGACTGAGAACCTGGGAGGGACCCTAGAGGCACTGCAAGAAGGTCCTGAGTCCACAGGCACAAAGTCACTCGGGCTTGCATTTGAGATTTAATTGAGCAAATACCGTGTCCACAATGTACTTGGCACTGAGTACAATGTTTTCAATAAAGAATACACAAATACAAAATCATAAACTAGATTATGAGGAGAATAAGCAGAGTCAAGTAGAAAACCACAGGATGGCTCTAAGTAACAGTGCCATGATCCATTCTAGTTCTTAAAAATACACACATGTAAAAAAAATGATATGTACACACACTCTTGATCAATGGATAACATTGTGCATCAGCTTCCAAAATGTCTGTCTTTGTAACAAGAAGAATGCAAACAAACGCTAATTCAGGGTATGATTTTATATGCATATGCATGTACATATGTGTACAATGTATAGGTACTTTGGTGTGTATGAATTTACGCATTTATATATTTTAAATAAATATTTTTAAAATGAAGATAATTTTATTAATATAAATGTATATTTCCATAGCACTTTCTTCTCATATTGAAGCAGGATGTTAAGGGTCCTAAGAGAAAGATAAAGAATGAGCTGTTTTCTGAAAGCTCTGGATTCTCACTGCCACAATCTCAAGTCTCGACGCTCCCATCTGATGGTGGCCCTTCCTCTGCTCTAGCCACCACTGTGCCAGAGAAGCCTGTTACTGTATCCATGCAATCACCTCCTTGTATTTTACAGCAATCAGACCCGGGATGGTTCTACTCTGAGGAAAGAATGTGCAGGTTGGTCTTCTAAGAAACCACGCGACAGGACAACCTGTTTCCTCACCTCAAGATTTGGACCAAGGATTCCCAGCTCAGACCAAAAGAAAAATAAAAACTCAAGGCCACCCATGCCTGGCCAAGATGTCAGCAGAGAAAGAAGAAAAAGTAGGACGGAGCTGAGGTCCAGGGAGGAAACAAAGATGAGCGCATCCCTGGAGTGCTTCATGCATGCATGAAGGATAACCCTGGCTTCCGGGTTTTTAATTTCTACTCCCAGTTTTCCAGAGGTCCAGTTAAATGTCTGGAGCTTTGAGTCTATGCGAATAACTTCTGCCCTCACTTTTCACTTTCACTTCTTCCTCCGCCCTCATCTTTCACCTGTAATCCAACTCAAACTATTTCAGGAAATAAAAAGCATGAAAATGGGCTGGCTTCCTTTAGACATGGTTGGATGCCAATATGTTTCAAAAATAGCACCTAGTCTGTTTACTCCCTCTCTGTTTACGCTTTCTCTCTTCTCTCTAAATGTTGGTTTTATTTCCAGGCAGGCTCACTCTTCCTGGTGATCATTTGCTGACTCCTGAATGAAGGAGATAAAAGAGTCTGACTAGCCAAGCACGGACTACAGCCCACCCTGGAACTGGAGGATGTATCAGACCCACGCACACCACACAGCCTGAGCAGTAAGCATGGTTTCCTAATGGAAGATCGAGGTAAGCATGTCTTAGTCTATATTATGTTGCTCTAAGTGACTAACACAGACTTAGCACTCAATAAAGAAGAAAGGTTTGTTTGCTCCCTGTTTCTGGAGACTGGGAAGTTCAAGGGCACGGTGCTGGCATCTGAGGGCCATCTTGCCATATCGCAACATGGTAGAAGGCAACATATGGCAAACTAGAGGACGTGCACCAGCTCAAGTCTCTCTCCCTGTTCTTGTACAGCCACAAATGTCCCACCTTCGTGATCTTATCTAACCCTAACCACTCCCAATCCACCTCTCACTGCCAATAACATATAACTTCGGAGATTAAATTTCAGCATGTGAACTCTGGGGCACATAATCACACCACAGCAAGGTGATACCAGAACAAGGGAAAGTGGATGCTGGAAGGGCAGACACAACAAATGTCCAACCTATCTCCCATCACCGCTCAGTGTGGACACTCTTTGAGACACAGGACATTCTCCTCATACCTTCCAATAACACCAGTGACATCTACAGGTACAACAGGTCCTCGCTATTTGTGAATTTGCTCCTCATTAAAATGGACTTGTCACTCCACCTTCAATACTTGTAATGCTCTCCTGGGTCACTTGGAGACATGCACAGAGGCGGGACAGTTTTGAGCCGCCTTCTCGTTTCATTCCTTCTACTGTAAGCAGGTGTCCTTTCTGCAGGCTCTGTGCCACTTTTCGTTTTTGTTTTTGTTTTTGCATTTTCATGCTTTTTGTTGGTGATTTTGCAATTTACAATGACTCCTATGCACATTGCTAAAGTGCTGCCTAATGTTCCTCAGGATAGAAAGTCGTGACGTGCCTTGTGGAGAAAGTACGTGTTAGATAAGCTTTGCTCACTCGTGAGTTACAGCCCTGTGAGCCAAAAGTTCAATGTTAATGAACCAAAAATACATGTCACGGAAGGTGTTTTTAAACAGAAACACATGCAAAACAAAGTTATGTATTGATAGGTTGACAAAATGTTGAGCCAGAGCCTGGGAAGGCTCTAAATCTGTGTTTCCCCGACGGCCAACAGTTCAGTGTACACTAAGTCAGCATTCAGAGGAACTCTGTAGAACATAACTACAGCAAATAATGAGACTCGTGTGTGTGTGCGTGTGTGTTCGTGTATAAAATGTCATCTTCTTCACACCCCCTTGGACTTCCTCCCAAATGCCTCCTACATTTTGTCTTCCAGCTATATTATAAACTCCTTTAAAAATAATTCATGTGCATTTTGGGGCCATGACCATAGCAGATCTTTAAAATTTACTGACTTAGGGCTAGGGATCTAACTCAGTGGTTAGAGAGCTCGCCTCGCAAGCACAAGGTCCTGAGTTCAATCCCCAGCACTAAAAAAAAAGTAAAATAAAATAAAATAAAATAAAATTTACTGATTTAGGGATGTAATGGTCAGCTCACATCAACCACATCAACCCCGGTTACAAATGTTTCCTTTCAAAAACCTTCCAGAGTTGAATCTACTATCTTACAGTTTACTGTCTTTCCCTTTTGGGTGTGTGTTGTAGACCTATTCAAATATGATGTCAATCCAAAACCATTTTTCATTTTCATGGTAAAGAGGAGCGAGACAGGCAAGAGAACTCCTTGCTGAAACCAAGTTTTTCCCCCGGATAGAAAGAAGCTTACATTTTGACGACTCAGCAAGTACTGCCAAGACAACATCTCTCGAGTGCCCCCGGGCATCAGGGCCTCTGCCTGTCTCTCTCAAGGCCCTCTGGAAGACCTCGCCCCGTCAGGTGCCACACACGCCCCTGTGCACCAGAACTGTGTTTGCAGGAAGACACGGTTATTGGGAAACAAGCGTTTCCTAGATCTGACTTCTGCATTCTCATAAGAAGCTACTTTATTTTTCAAAGTTTTACTGCTGAACAGCCTTGGTGTTGTAAAAGTGAGCTGGTGGGGGAGGCTGTTCTAGCTATAGCATTTTTGCAGTTGTAGGAGAAGTAGAGTTAGCAGACTTCTCAGAACCTCAGTTTCCCTCTGCCCAGAAAGCCAGGAGACTGACTAGAAGATGATGATAGTAGTAGTATAATATTATTATAATTTTTGGTTATTTAATATATGGACACTTTGCATACATAATTTTTTTTAGTTTTTGCTCTTTTTCTTTTGTGTTTTGCACCATTTTGTTTAACCTTTAAAACACACTTATGGACTAGATGTCATTATCATCCCCTCTTTCCACATGAGGAAGCAAATTCAAAGCATCACGGTGTGAATGAGCAAATGAGGACCACCAGCTGGCTACTCGGCTACTGAGCCACGGTTTGAACCCAGGCAGCCGGACTCAGATCCCACTTGCCCATCCAACATCTGTCCTACCTGGTTAATCTCTAAGGTCCCTTTCTACTCAAGTTTTCTGGCTTACTTTCCAACATTCCTCACTTTTAAAGACTGAGGACTCAAGTCTGTGAGTCTGGCCTGTGTAAATGGGATATAAAGACATAAATAAATTTGAGCTGGAGAAAGGGGAGTAAAAAGGAGGGAAAAAAGGGCAGGAAAATTCTGGAGCTCAAACTCCCTAACGGCTTCCGAAACTCTCTAATAATCCCATTAATCCAGTTTTAATTATATCAATAAGTAGATGGGGCCTGGACTAGTTTTCAAAACAGTGCATAATGTGTGAGTAATTCTTCATGCTACTTCTTCCTTTTAAAAAATCCTGTAAGAATTTCTGGAATTTATTATACGAACAAATCAAACAGTTCTTCCTCTTCCTCTTCCTCCCCCACCCCCTCTTCTCCTCCTCCTCCTCCTCCTCCTTCTTCCTCTTCTTCTAATAATGTAGCATTCATTGGTGCTCGCTTCAGCAGCACATGTAATAAATAATGTAGCATCCTTAAAACAAGATTTAGAGGATGGTCTGCGAAGGTCAGCAGTCCTGCAGGCACATCCCTGGAACTGTCCTGCTGGCTGACAGCAGGCCCAGGCCCCCAACTTTAGCCAAAGACAAGGAACCCAACCTCCCAGAAAGAAAAGCCAAAGCTTGGGGCTCAAATGCTTACCAAAATGAGGCACAGCCCCCAACATGATGCAGGCAAAAGATTAACCCATAAATCAGAAGCAATTTTAATTTTTAAAAAGTAAGGCATGAAAGACCTACTTGCAGCTGACCAGCTGCCTTGTCATGAAATTGTGGAGGAACCTGTCATCGGCGAGGGACGCCCCTCCCTCCTCAGCTGGTGACAGTGGCCGCTCCCGTCAGGCCCCAGTAGCACACACCAAGACGAACTTTTGACCACTTTTCACTTCTCAGAGAGGCTCACCGGCAACTAAAATTAGACTGCCTTCTATTCCGAGCCCAGGGCTCTCCTGGCTGACTTTCTTTTGTGAGAGTCTGTGATGGTGGCTTGTTTGATTTAAAGAAAATCAATGAAGAGTTACATGAGAAGGAAGAAAACAGAAGATCAGGTATTCCCAGGTTAAGATAAAAGTCCAAATAAAGGGCACCGCACACATGGTCTCACTCTCTCTTTCTCTTCCCCTCAAAGCAAAGAGAATAAGAAGCCTTTGAGCTACAGTGGAAAACGTTTTGGTGGAGGGGTAGCATTTTCCTCGTCTCTAGAGTATAATCCAATAGGCCTAATCCAGTAAAAATTGCAGATGCTCTCAACAGGATGACTGACATGGGACAGAACAGATGGAAAAATAAGTGGTCACAAAAGGTGGCTCGGGGTCCTTGCAGGGAACAAGAGGACTCACACCACGTGGACTTGTGCCTATCTTCTGCCTTTTCTGGTAATAATGGCATATGCACAGGACAAGAAAAATGATCCCCCTGCTGTCCCTCCCCAGAAAGGGAAATCAAGTTGACCATGGCCTCTGATCAGGTGCAACCCTGGACTACATAATGCAGTTAGCTGATTAGAAAGCTTTTCAGAGGCAGGAGACTTTTCTCTCTCACTTCAGGCCCCAAACACCCCGAGCCCTAAACCCACCTGCCTGTCCTTTATCAGAAACCCACCCTGCTCCCACAGCATTTTCCTGAGTCCCTCTAACCCCTGTGTGTGTATTATTTATGATCTTGGAGCCTTTTCTTTTCAGGGTATTGGTCCATAATAGTGCCGTCTCTGTTATTTATGACACAAGGAATAACTTAAACCACATTAGGAACCTCAACATTATAGGGACTTTAGAGAGCTACATTTTTCTAGTTATGGTTAAACTACGGCAGTGATAAATCCAATTGTAAGAGTGCAAGAGGGAACGCACGGGACAGGTGTTACCCATTAGTCACTGTAAGGGAAGGCAGGGAGCAGGGCCGGCTCACAGACGCTTCGATGTCTCTTCCCAGGAACGGCTGTGGGAACTGGACACGGGGAGAAGCAGGGGTTTCTCAAAGCCAGCGATGAGAAAAGATGAAGAGGCCGGGCTGGAAGAGGATGGAGGCATGAGCGTAACATGCAGAGGACAGAGAAACCAAATGCAGAGGTATGTCTAGTTCATACTCTCCTCTCGTATGAATTCCACGGAGTTCCCTATGGACAAGCTTGTTCTGTGTGTTTAAAAGCAATCCTTGGGCCTTAACTACCACCGCCGCACAGGGCAGTGGACCGACTTAGCCACCACAACACAGCAGTGCACGAGGTACCCTATAAAAGTCAGTACTGGGGAAATTTACTGTTTTCGTGTTCCGGTTTCTTCATCCATGAAAATCAGGGAACCATGTCCCCATCTCTTTCCCCATGAGAACAATAGAACAATTTTTTAATTCAAAAAATATGACTTTAGCACCAACCAAGGCTGAGCAGGATGCTGGGCACAGAGACAAAATACGAGTAAGATATTAGCAAGGTAGTCACGGTTTAGTGGTGGAAAGAGACCCCAAGAGAGATCATTCTACTACAATATGGCAACCTCGATAATGGATGAATGTACGAGGTATTACTATTAGAGCACAGAGTTGGATGGTCCTTGTAGGAAGCACTAGTGTAGGGTGACAGAACCGGGCCAGAATCTCTGTCTCTGGTCTCCACTTGGCTCCTGCAGCTTCCAAAAGCTACCTGTGTCTAAGAGACACAAGCAAACCTTATGCAATTCAGAACTGGTGATTTGTCGGACCAATAAATGTATCCAGACTTCTCCAAAAACACTTTACTTAAGCAACTACAGACCACAAGGATTCTTCCAATAAGAATAATTAAAACTTCTTAATAATAACTTTCAAATACGTCAGGCATGAGCAGCACATGCACTATGAGGACACACACTCTCACGGTTGGCAGGCATTTAGAAAACACGACCCCTCGCTCAGAGGATGACACCTTTCCCCAAACCCCAAACATGTCCTTGAACATCTCCAACAACCAGAAGCTTGGAGCCTCCCACAGGGACTCAGTTCACTGCTGCATAATCTTTGTTGCTAGGATGTTCTTCAGGTTGACGTATCTAACCATGAGAACTGAAATGTAACTTGGAACTTGTGCATTTATTCCATGTATATTTATTAAATACCCACTACATACCAGGCTCTGTTGCTGAGTGCTGTCAATTCAGTCGTAAATATTAACTATAGAAAACATTGCCACAACAGGGTTCTCAGAGATAACATTTTCCTAGCTTAGCTCCAATCCAGTCTTCTTTGAAGATAATACAACTAAATCTCTTTTAGGAGATGTTCAACCCAGGCTGGGATCATGTAGTCATTTTTTACTCAGTTAATAACAGGGTGGCTTATATTCATAACAAAGGCAAGGGAAACAGGGACTATGTGCTGCTGTGGGGCATGCACCACAGTAGGTGGGGACAGCCCAGCCCAAAATTCAAGCACGAGTAGAGCACTCCCAGTCCAAAAATCCACAGTTTGAAATGTGAAACGTTTTTGAGCACCAATGCAATGCCACAAGTGGGGAACTCCATGCCTGACCTCGTGTGACAGGTCGCAGTCAAAATGCAGGTGCACAAAGAAAACTGAATACAATCACTCTGAGGCTACGTGTACACAATGTATATGAAATATAAGCAAATCTTGTGGCTAGACTTGAGTCTCATCCCTGATATATCTCATTATGCATATGCAAATTTCCCAAAATCAGAGGAAAAAAAAAAACCCAAGATCTGAAATACTTCCGGTCAAAAGCATTTCAGATAAGTACGACATCCTATAGGTCTGAGTATGTAGGCATTTCCAACAGGGCCGCAGGGATACACAGCTACTTCCTTCTCACTGCAACTTGATCTCTAAGGAATCCTATGATCATTATTCTCCTCTGCTTTTATAGCAGTGCTTAAAGTTTGGCCTTATTTATCCATTGACCAGAGGGTGTGATAGTTCTGTAGTTTTGTAAGCATACATATCATATCTATTTGGTGCACCATAGAATCTTCATTCCTGGCTGTGCACAGTATGCTGTGAAGCAGTTTCTATTATTCCCATTTTACAGAAGAAGAAACAGGCTCAACCACAGATGTAAGGGGCAAAGTGGCAAGGCAAGTTAATCTAGATCGACCTGATACCAAAGCCTATTGTCAGTGACCATGCTTCTCCCCAACATCTTTGATGATCTGAACTCTCTAAACGGATGCATCTGTTACATCAGCGAGGGCGATTTAACCAAGATACCAAAACTAATAGCATCCAGGCTCATTCCCTATTGATGCTTGGCCATTCTTAACACATGGCTTCCATCTCATGAGTAAAAACAACTGTTGTCACTTCCACCTGTACCTTAACATTCAGCCAGTAGGAAGAGAACAAAGAAGAGGACCTGCTGTTTTCCTTTAGAGACATGACTCAGAAGTTGCATACATGATTTCTACTCACATCTCATTGGCCAGATCTTAGGCACATGGCCAAACCTAGCTGCAAGAGAAGCTAGGAAATGCATACTGGGTTGTTATAATCCCAGCTAAAAGTTCTTGTTAAATAAGGACAGAAGTGCTATCTACAAAACTTGGCTTATGGAGTCACACATTTCCAACTGCTAAGAGAGAGGAGTTACAGAGAAGTAAAAGGAAAAAAAATTGAGAGAGGAGGCAAAAATATAAACAAGCAAGCTAAACTTCCTGTCTTCCAAGATTCTCTATCTATTTGGGTATTCTGAATTCCTTCCCCTGAAAGTTTTGTTTCTGAAATCAGATCCTTGACTCTCATGAACCTGTAAACTAGAGGATATTATGTCTTATATTATAGGTCAAATTCCCTAGAGTTTTGTGAATGAAGGAAGAACACATAGTGAGGAAGAATCTGCTTCTTCATGAAGAATAATATTGAGGACTTTAATTACCAAGAGCATATTTGGGGTTGTTTCAGTCTTACAGGAAAAAAAAAGTATAAAGTGGGATTCCTTCCCCTAAATATTTACACCCAAATATATTAGAAATAAAATGTCCTTATATCTCTTCGCTTTGTTTCAAGTTCGCATATATTGTCTTTAAAAATTAAGATTTTTATAAAAAACTAGGAATCTTAAATATACAGGGCACAATGTTGTAAAACATAATTTATTAATTACAAAAAATTATCCCTTTTTGAAATCCACTTATCACGTACTAAAGGCCCTCGAGAAGTCTGATATCAAACTTCATCAGATTTTAAAAGTCTAGAGCATTGAAAAAAATGAAAGCAATTTAAAAAAAAAAGAGTGAAACTAATAGGCTTGACTGAGGTGTGTAATTATAGATAAACTCTAATTCCTTCCCATTTCTTAGTTACTGTCCACATGAACCCATTTATACCAACTCACATGCAACTACATGTGAGACGGGAAAGAAACACTGCTTATTCCAAAAGACACTTTCTTTCCCACTTCTTCAACTCCATTTTGTTGCTTAAAATCATAGGGCAGAGTTGAAGGTGACATTTTTTGGGACCTTGGGCAACCTGAAGCATGGATAAGATGTGGTGTTCACACTTAGACAAACCAGTGAGCCACACACTCACACACGCCCCTGCCCGTGAGCAGGGGTGGAACCTGTTTGTCACTTCTTTCTAACAGAATACAGCAAAGTGAAGAGATTTTGCAGATACAATTAAAATCTCTCAGCAGTTGACTTAACATAATCAAAAAGGAGATTATCATGGGTGGGCCTGACCTACTCAGGGGAGTCCTTTAAAAGAGGGTCTTGAGGTCATATACTCTAAGCACGAAAGACTTTCTCTCTGTTGCTGGCTTTGAAGAAGCGAGCTTCCATGAATTATACAGCAAAAGGAAATGAATTCTATTAACAACCTGGGGGAGCTCAAAGTGGATCCATGGCTGGCTGACCCTCCACACCGGGACGACACCCAACCAATGGACTGATCTCAGCCTTGTGAGAACCCAGCTACCCAGAGCCCAGACTCCCAACCTACAGACAGTCAGAGAGCATAAACAGGTGTTGTTTTAAATCACTACTTTTGTGGCAATTTGTTATATAACAGCAAAAAACTAGCACACAAGCTGAGCACTCACCACACGCCGCTATGCCAAGGGGACAGGAGAGGGAAAGGAGGCCGGTGGAAACAAATTCCAGTCCCTGCTTCCTTCCCACCCTCAAAGCTTTTGCTCTTTGACATTGCTTGCTGCCATCCTACCTTCAGCCTCAAATCAGGTTTCTGCCTATGATTCAATCTCTTGCTCCCTATGAGAAATCTTTTTTATATAAAATTAATATATAAATAAATTTGCTCTAGGAGCAATGCAGTGTGGAACAGAACCTGCCGGGCTCTGTAACACCCACCGAAAAGAAAGACTGCAGAGGGGAGGGGAGGGCAGAGCTCTGTCCTCCACGGGGAGGCAGAGAATTCATAGTGATCTTATTGCAGATGTAAAATTAGGTCAGGGGCTCTATAAACTGATTAAAGCTAATGCTTCACGCTTCCAAGGAAAACAGCCGATACAAAAGGGAATGATCTCTGACTCAGGATAAGAGGGATGGAGAGTGTTGTGTGCTCACAAGCAGCCCAGCCATGTAGGAGGCTTGGCCAAAATGAAGGGATAGGAAAGGAGTGTCCAGAGAGCAGCTGGGAAAATGCCTAAAAGCAAACAGTAGGCAGCCTAGGGGATGCTGTCTCATGTGCACATGCACACGTGCACATACACACATACACACACACACGCACGCGCGCAACTCGAAGTCTCAAAATTCCCCAAGTTCAAGAACTTTGCATCACCCTGCTTCTCCTCAAATTCATCTCCATCTGCAGCTCTCAGCGCTCTGGCCCTAGTGTGTTGACTTTTACAAGCAGCCAGGTTTTAAACATTTGTGTCCCACTGAAGTGCACATCTTGCCAGCTCAGGATGATCACCACGCTTGGGTCAGGAAACACTGCCTGCAGAGTTCAATTCCCAAGACCCTTCTTCAGTCTCTATTTTTCTCAAGGATCTTACCCCACATCCCCTTATTTCCTCTTCTTTCTTCTTCCCCGATAGCTCTTCCTTCTCAAGGATGTGGAAAACCAACCTCCTTCATTCCCCCTAAATCCTAACCTTTCCCATTTGGTCCCCTGACATCATTTAAAGCAACAAAACAAACAAGTAAAAAAACTCATTCACATTCTTTGGCTTGTCTTATGGGTTCCTCAAGAAACCCAAGTCACTACCCAAGGAGTAAAAAAGACAGAATACAGCAAAAAAGTAATGGTAGCATTTGTAATATAAATGTATCTGGTTTGAATGTGAAACATTTTGAGTTCCTAAAATTTTTTTGCCTTCTCTTTTTAAGCGTGTGTATGTGGAAAAACAGCTCAGCAAAGGACATAGTAATTCTGATCCTAAACTCTGATGTAACTACCCACAGAGAAAAGTGCCTGATTTACACACTTGATTTACACAGAATACGATGAAAAGAAGAGTTGTGAGGCTGGAAAGGGTTGTGGTCACCTGTTGATGGCTATGGGAGCAAAGTTCTCAATTTAGACTTTAAATCAAACACCGTAGAAGGACACTTGGGACTTGAATCAGTTACATTTTCATTTCAGTAGTGACCAAAGTCATTCAGCTCATTTTTGGTTCAAGGCCAGTAACCAGCCCAAACTAACTTGGGAAAACCCTGCACAAATTATTCAGTTCACACAGGACAGAAAATAACAAACCTAGTTTGACTTCTGTGAAAAATAAATGGGTTTAGTTTGAGTCCAACTCTCTGGGAAAGAAGTTCAATGCCTGCTAGAGGCACTCTGTTTTCCTGGATGAAGATGAATGTGTAGAACTCTGCTTCGCTGGTCTCCACTCCGATCTTGGCAGCTGGGCCACGAAGCTCACATATAGTTGGCTGTTCTGACTGCATCCTACGGATGGCACTTAGAATAAAGCCCAAGGGCCACTCTCAGTTTATTTCGATATGGTTTAATTTTTCAGAAATTAGGGGAAAATAAAAATTAAGATTAATGACCTATGTGGTTCCTACAGTAGAATTTCTTTGCACATGTCTCATATGACCTTGAGGAAAAAAATCTAAGAAATGATGGAGTAATTTATGGCTAGAAACAGCAGGGAGCCATTACCATCCCTAGATCTGAAAGTGCATGGATCAAAAGTAATTCCTATTCTCTGGGAAGAGTAGGTGAAGCCAAAATACACCAGAAAGGATCAAGTGCTTTGGATAAAAGGGATGCAACCAGCGCGTGGCTACTTACTGTGGCCCAACCTTACTCTCCTTCCACTTTCCAATCTCATGATGGGGCCTCTCTCTTATTTGCCAAGACCAGGTGGAAACCAGAATGCAAGGAGTCCCATGGATATGGCCCACACTGGTTGGTCTTGTGGGGCACAAAGCTGGGAAGAGAAATGAGCAGAGACAGAGATACAAAGAGAAAGAGTCCACCAGGATACCTCATGAGTATTATTCTTATATAACACTCAAAAAATCTCACTTTCATATTACTACTCAGCATCTACAGAACCCAAATTCTCTGATGTCTCATCCTTCAAATCCAGGCTACACCTGAAATCCCTGCTTCCCGCTTCCCTTTCAAGCTATTTCTTTTCACTAGCAAAAGCGAGGTATTGAGTGTCGCCTTAATCCTTCCTGAGATCAACACCCAAACTAACCTTTCTACAGATTGCCAATAACTTTGTGTTTGTCTGTATTAATACAGACTGTTGTTTGTCTTTATTTCTATGTGCACTATATAAATGTTACAGAATCACTGAACTTTAGAAACAAAGATAACAGGTTAAATGAGAGATACCAACTACTGTTTCATCCCACAAATATTTATTGAGCGTGGATTTGATCCTCCATGCTAACTCTAAGTGACTTGGCTACCTGAAACACTGTGCAGAAAGAAAATAAAAGCCAAACTCATACATACTAGGAAATGTGCCTCAAGCTGGCGAAAGAAGGGGAGAATGACATCATATATCAGAAACTACTTTATTTGCCAAATACAAATATGGAATTGCCTGGTTAAATTTGAAGATAAGATAAATGATGAATAATTTTTAATACAAATATGCCCAGAGCCAAATTTGTGTACTAAAAAAATGTGTGCTAAAAATTATTCATTCTTTATTTTAAATTCAAATTAAACGGAGCATCTTGTTTTTAACTTGGCTAAATCTGGCAACTCTGATCCTGACCTTGGATAAGACTCTTGGCTAACCTTTTCCCTTGGTAGTTTGGGACTATAAGGCTGGCAGATAACAAAAAAACTTTTCCAGTGTTTCACAGCTACCTAAAACAGAATGAGGAATAGAAGCAAAGTTTTTCCTGTCACATGCTGTGTCCCATCTGTCTTAGATCATAAACTTCATGAGAATTTAAGCAAATCTGCAATCCACCTAGCAAACCCTCTCAAGCTGCTAGGTCCCTAACGAGCTCTTTTAGATTGATTGAATATGTGACCTGAAAAATGTCATAATGACATTTCATAATAGTGTTATGTTAGTTTGTAATGTTCAGTGTATTACACAAATTCATCAAATGCTTACAGAATTAATAGCACCATGCTACCATTCTTATTCAAATTTTAATGGGCATGAGCATCTATATTTATAGTTAGGAGTTCTAGATTAGGCAGTTATTTGGTTTTCTATAAATACAGAAAGTGACAATCCAAAAACCTATTACAGCTAAAAAGTGACTTCATATGTAAAATGAGAATATTTACATTTTCAGCCACCAAAACAGCTGCTTTACTGGAGCCTAAAAGATATTTAAAAGGAAAAACAGTTTTGCTGGAGATTTTCTGGTGTGTCAAAATAAAACAAAACATAAAACAGTTGTCTTGTAAATACACAAAGGGTTCAGGACGCGGAAGCACCCCTGCCCTCCATGACCCCATCCCTCTGACTCACTGATTCTTGAACCATTCAGTCAACTCCAGGGATCAACAGACCCCTCTTCCCAGGGCACGGCTACAGCTCCAAAGGTAAAAGATGGCTGAGGTGTGTTAGTAAAGCAAGTAGCTACCTGTTTTTCATGAGGATGATGCTCTCGGACATTATGATGTATCATCACCCTTGGTACGCAGAATAATCATCCTCCAAAGATTTCAACACCCTAACCCTTGCCATCTGTAAATATGGTATGCTACACGGCAAAGAAGAATGAAGGTTGTGGCTGGAATTAAGGTTGCTGATCAGGTGACCTGATAATAGGAAGATTATTC
This sequence comes from Hystrix cristata, assembly GCA_004026905.1. Classification (NCBI taxonomy): domain Eukaryota; kingdom Metazoa; phylum Chordata; class Mammalia; order Rodentia; family Hystricidae; genus Hystrix; species Hystrix cristata. The sequence goes on from PVJO010001866.1 coordinate 91,145, forward strand.
TGGATTACAGAGAGTGGTCCAATATAATCACAAGGGTTCTTAAAAGTGGAAGAGCATAGCTGAGGATCTAGGTCAGACGGATAAGTCAGAAATACTCTCCCAGCCATTGCTGGGTTTTGAAGATGGAAAGAGGCCCTAAGCCAAGGAATGTGGGCAGCTGCTAGAAACTGGTAAATGCAAGGAAGTGGATTCTCCTCTACAGCCTTCAGAAGGAACTACTTTTAGACTGAAAAATCCCAAATTGCATTTCTGACCTCCGGAACCACAGGATAATAAATCTATGTTGCCTTAAGCCACTATGCTTGTAGTCATTTGTTACAGCAGCCACAGAAAATTAATATACCATATTTCAAGAATTACAAGTAATCATGCATTAATGAATATATATCACTATCAAAACATTTTGGTACTCTCAAACATAAAAGTTATAAAAAGTTGTAAGATACAGAGAAACAATGTGATGAGAAAAGGAGACGAGAACACAGGAGTAAGAAATACACAGGCTATTGATCAGTGCAAATCAATATATTGACAAAAACTAGGTAAAAGAAGCTAAAGGGGCAAAGCATAATGAGGTTGTGTTGAAAAGACTCCTGCTAAATGGAGCTGAAATGGAAGCCATCAGAGATAAGGCTGTATGGGAACCACTGCCAAGAACCCCCTTCCGGTGATCATGAGAAGTGAGGATGGACCCTAGAAGGATGAAAGACACTGGACAAAGGAACAGACAGCGACGTCTGTAAACGAGGACCAGGAGATCCACAAATGCTTCAAGTGATGAAAAGGCTTCTGATTACAGCGATGATGCCATTTAGGTATAATGACCTTGCATAAGAACTCAACTTCCCAAAGAAAAGTGGCTCTAAAAAGGCAAGCCACCCAAACAACAGAACCTGGACAGCTAGAGGAAAGCTCAGTGCGGCCCACACAGCAACACATCCCAGTAGAGCAGCAGCAGCAAGGAGAATAATGGAGCCCACAGCATTGTAGCAGGGGAAGTGATACGAATTTCCTAGGGAAAGCCAACAAAATGACAAGAATCTGATCAGCTTTGCTCTATACAAGAACACCCAGAGCAATAAGTGATCAAAATTGATTCTACACTCAAGCCACTGAGAAAGTTAATCCACTTTCACTGTCACCCAAGTGACGAGAAATTGGCTGGATGAATTGACAGATGTGCGTATAACTATGCACACTTACATATACGTGTGTATACCACAAACATCAGGTGGATATTGAGGAACCATCAATATGCAAGAAATGGAAACACAGAAACAGTTTTAGAGAAACCAACAAGCGATCAAAAACTATATGCTGAACACAAGTGATTCCAAGAATCAGAACTAACAATCCCTCCAGTGTGAAAAATCACAGTATTTAAGTGTCATAATTTTAAGGAAAATCACTTTTGGGGGAACATAAGCTGATACAGTCATAAATGCAGAAAGTTACTGGCTGCAACAACCAATGAAAAGTTGTACAGTCATGCCTACGCCCCACAGAAGAATGTGCTATGTTGTCCTGAAGATCATTACGATTAACTTCATGAGAAGAAAGCCTGGAACTCAGCCTTGTCACTTCCTAGCTGTGTGATTCTTGGCACAATGTCTGAGTGCATGTTCCCTGTTTTGTAAAATGAAAATAACAATGGATTATAATGCATATAAAAGGTATCTGCAAATGAGGCATTATATAAATATTATTATTTCACCAGCAGGTATCAGTATGCTGCCAAGATTTTTAAAGTCACATAATAAAGATCACATAAGGTTTCAAGTGCAATAATTCTCTATTATAAATATAAATCTAATAACATTTGAAGATGACTACAGCAAGTACACTAGGCTTGAGCCTTGACAGCAAAGCAGAAGATGATAGCCCAATAAGCCAACTATTTACAATTTGTCAAGATAACTAATACAATGGAACTCACTAGTTCTAACTATACTATTAAAAATTAAACATAAATGATAAGACAATATAATTAAATATTTTGTTCATCTTGTAAAAAATTGAAGCTTGGTAAAGCAATTTAATTTAACATTTTAGACATTTAGTGTGATTCCCAATATTCTGGTCTAAACATTTCTAAAGCAAAGATTCTATCAGATTTGATATATCTTAAAAAAACTGTGCTTTTAGATGCTTACAATATATTTTGGGCATTTAACAGCATATGATTTATGAATATACTATATTGATCATTTAATGGCACCTCTACTTGAAATATAAATCTAATATTACTGCCAACAAAAATAACCTTTACTACAACAGCATCTCTTCTTTCAGCTCTTACAAACTCTTCAAATTCTTGAAAGTGGAAAGTACAGGTTGAAAATGTTCAAAACAACAACCAGTAAAAATCTAGGTAGGACACAAAGGGAAAGCTGCATTATGGAAACTAGGGGTCATTTCATTTGAGAAGTTACTTAAATGGCAGCTTCAAGTAGGGAGGCTCTTCGCAGTGGCAACAGGTGGAGATATGTGTACTTAGTCTGATGACTATGAAGACATAAGTAGGGAGGAGTAAGAAGTATCAATCTGATGAGCTAATCTGGATTATGCTTCCATATTTATGAGAGGTTCTCCCACCACTGGTAGGGGACAAGGGTGGGAAGCATCTGAGTTTAAAAGTTCCACTTCCTAACCACCTGCCCAAATAGTATGAGGTGAACACTTGAAATTGTGGTTGAGTCACGAACAAAACAGTCCACTGGCAGAAGCTCTACCTTCTAGGGACAATTTCTCCGGCTGGCTTATTCTGTGACCCTTGTGTATTAATAAACATAACAATCACTAATGACAAACATACACCTTCTTTTATTTAACAAACGATTATTGAGCATCTTTGTGTCAGGCGTTGTTCTAAGTGCTATACAGCAGAGAACGAAAAAGACAAAAACCAAAACAAAACCTTGCCCTCTTGGAGCTTGCTTTCTGGTTGAGAGACACACAATACTGGCTGCTAAATGCGCCAAAGACACTAAGCTCTGCCTTACTAAATACTAGTGGTTTGAATTAGCATGGGAAGAAAAGGAATGTGTGCAAATACATAATAAATGAGTCCTGACTCCCTCCAATCTCTATCTACAAATCAGATCATATTAATAATGGTACTCAGGATTGGCTTAGCAGTAAGCCAAGTGTGGGTTCTCCTGAGTTGTCAAGGGACCAGCTCTTGTCTTGAAGGCTCTCAGAAGCAAGGGCACTCCATTCTGAGTTTTCACTCCATCTTTTCGTCCAGGGCTCTGCCCACTCTGCCCAGTATCAGATGCTGCCAATGTCCCTGATGAGAACATTGCTTACCACAATCGGCAAAACAATGCAGGCTAGAGGGGCGCAAGTCTCCAGGATGGCCACACTGAGTCTGAGGGACTGGAGGTCTTCAGGTAGGCTCGAGCACCTTTTCCTCGAGTTAGGAAAGTAAATAATTCTGATTAAGAACATGGACTGAAGCAGGTTGAATTACTGCTCCAAATTTTCACTCTACTGTTGTAGCGATGCAAATCCATGGCCTTGCTGGAGTCTCTGAAAGGCAGAATGCACTGTTTTGGGGTTAATTCAAGAGATTTGCTAAAGCAACAGGACACTGGCATGTGTTATGCCGGTGAGGGCTTAAAGTGTGCTTAAATGAACACAGAGGACTATGACCTGAAGACCGATGTGACTCAAGGACCTTCAGCATGAAGGGACAGATAGAAGAGCCACCCCAAGAACCCACACACCTACGAGCAACAACGGATGATTCTTCTAAGCCATTGCTTTAGGGGGTAGTTTTCTATGTGTCTATTATGGTAATTAACTGAAACACTAGCTGTAGTAACCTTTGTCACCTTGTCATTGCTTGTATCCTAAACACCCTACTGAAATCAGCTCGCCCAGTTTCTGTCCCTACTCTTCCTTCTTAGCACTGAGTGAGTAAGAGATTATGTAATGTGTCAGCAACTTCCCATGCCTTCACCTGCTACTATGCACACACCCCTTCTTTCTACTCTTAACCAAAACACAAAATTTCTCCTACAAATTGACTTGCACAAATTCCCTCAAAAAATACTCATCTCCTTCGGTCATCTCCAGTTCAGTACAAGCAGGACTAACTTAGCAAATTGTTAAGCAAACCCTTAATTTCAGCCTGCCATGACTCAGTATTGCCCAGCCTTTCCAACTATATTTACTGTTATTTCATTTCATTATCCAGAAGGTCTAGCCAATAGTAATTTATAGTTTCTACAAAAACCCTCAAGGATTTGATGCCCACACCATATGGATTCTTCTTCCTCCATAGGAGAAACTCTGCACCCTCTACCTGGTCCACCTCACTATACACCATGCATCCTTCAGAGTTAAGTTCCAGGGTTGCCTCTTCCCTGATCCTCTGCTTTGTCCCTCCAGTTCCTTCCTCTGAGTCCCCAGTCACCATCTACCGTTTTTCCTTCTGTCATTGTAGTTACCCGGGTATCCTCTGCTGCTCCCCTTCTAAGTCTGTCAATAAAATGTTAGCTTGTTCATTGTCAATACACACATTTCACTTATGACATTTATGTATGCGTATATGCAGCTCCATCTTAGTGTCATTACTTTTTATGTAATAGAACTTACACGAAATAGTCAAGGATGGGACGAAATAAATGTAAGTAGAAGCCCCACCATTTCTCCTGTTACCCCTACTGGATCTGTCTATGTCCCGCCTGAGGTAGAAGGTTTCTGGGGAGGAGGTCATCATTCTCGGAACTGGAATTTATAACTGATGAAAACTTCACCTCCTCCCTGACATAGCTGCAGCATCTACCCCTGCTGTACACACTGCCGCGGAGGACAGTAGACACATACTGAAAGGAGGGATGGATGTGTCATTTCTCTTTCCTCGTGAGGCTATGTGCAACAATGCGTAAGACAAAACATGGGGATTCAGGAATATGGTTTGGCTCCTAATTACTGTGTGACCTTGAGCAAGTAACTTGACCTTCCTGGTCTTCGGTTTTCTCATTGTGAAAAATACAAGATGATATAGTTTCTGACACTCCATAGAACACACAGGTGCAGGATGCTAGCGATCAGGGTGATAGCACCCCAGCATGATGGGAAGATTGAAGACGGGGTCCAGTTATAAAGTCCTCAGAAGACGGGTGAGAAGAAAGAAAGGTGAGAGGCAGATTCAAGTATTTCATGAGCACTACTAAAGCAACCACAGCCCTCCTTTGCCTACGTGGAGTAGTCAGCACTAGGATTAATTCTGGAAGGCTCCGAATGGCGCCACAAGCAAGACATGCTGGGGACAGCTCCTTGACAGCAGGCACCATGGCCCCTCAACCTACCTCCCATGACGGAGCTGCCCAAACCAACCGAGAATACAGGGTGGGGTGCAAATGAGGTCACACCCCTTGAAGCTTCAAACTGGGGCCTATTTAAAGCAACTGTCAGGAGGAAACTTTGCTCATTTGCGTGGCCTCAGCCTGTCTGGAGAAATACCAAGTGGTGGTTTTACCTCCCTCTGAGGCCTCATGCACCGACCACAGCCAAAGGCGGATTTCTGGCCCTATCAGACCAATTATTTCACAGGACATAATAAGTCCCTGGTCTGACATACCTTTTATTTCCATTACAATCTCATTCGATCAGCTTCTGAGTGCAGTGACAAGACTTGGCTTCCTTCCCTGGAGAGCTCTGTCCACTGTCTGCTCCTTATTCCCTAAAAGGAATTTTTACTGACGGCTATAGTATTTTTTTCTAAGCTTTAGGCCACAGGTCCTGCTCTTGCCCTTCCGGAAGAGGCTGACTAATCCCTCTCTCTCATTTACACAGCTACCTTGAAGATGTTTATAGATTGTGGTCACTTCCCCCACAGCAGCCTTCCTTTGTGGAGGCTATAAATGACTTCTTCAGTCAGTCCACCCAAGTATGCTCTTCCAACATGTGTATCATTTTTTGTGGGCTTTTATTTCCTCTACATTTTATTTCCCTCTTAAACTGTGGAGATAGGAATCACAGATAACTCTTCAGATATGGTTAGAATCTCCTGAGGTGAGGTGGAATGAAGTGATTCCCCAGTACCTCCTGGCCAGTACCCTTCATTCAAAACTGGAATTAGCCTTGGCGTGTAGATCCTGTTTAGCTGGGCATCAGCTCTTCACCTTCAGTGGTTTTCAGACTCACCGGCTCCGCAATTAGCCAGCTGTGCTCTCATTTGGATTTTGGCTGTTCGCAACTCTCCCTAAATGGAGAACTTTCTGTTTATCACAACTATATCTCATCCTTGGCCCACAGGTCCTGTTTCTAATTGGTGCAGGTCAATTAGCTATTTGGTTCTAACTTTACTTGAAGGGTGTTTGTCTGGATGGCTTAAAGAAATCTAATTGCAGGTGCTCCTCCTCTTACAATGGGATTGCATTCCGATAAGTCCGTTGTAAGCCGACAATACCTTGGTCAAAAATGCACTGAATAGCTAACCTAATGAACATGAGCCTAGCCCAGCCTACCTCAAAGGACCTCAGAACCCCGACATTACCCAGAGCTGGGCTAAGTCATCTAACACGAGGCCTATTTTATAATAATAAAGTGAATGTCTCATGTAATTTATTGAGTACTATACTAAAAACAGAACAGTACGAGAGCATGGCTTTGAACCATCAGAAAATTTAAAAAAAAAATCTGATGTTGAACCATTGTTAAGTAGGGTACTATCCACATAGCTGAATATCAGACACTGTTCCAGGAAAGTGTCTCAGCGCATCTTGACAAAATCGTCTCACGCACTGGTGCTACCCACGGACATCTCGGGCGGCTGTTTCTCCCGACAGGAGCAGCTGTGTTGGTTCCTGGCTCTGGGATCCGGCTGCATCATGCTGTTCTAGACAAAGCTCCTGGGTCCCTAGACCTGTCCTCCCCAAGACAGTGCCCATTAGCCCCATGTGGCTATTTAAAGCAAATGAGATTAAATTGATCAAATAAGGTCACTGAAACAAAATGAACTAAAATAAAATTTAAATTTAAATCCAGTGCCTGAGTTTCACTAGCTATACTATGAATGCTCAATAGCCAGAGTGGTAGTGGGTACCATATTGGACAGAGTCAACATGGGCCATTTCCACCATCTCAGAGGACAGCACTGCTCCAGCCAGTGGGGTCCCATTGCCGCCCTTCTTTATGTTCCATAGACCCCACCACTGGGCAGTGGTCTCTCTACATCTCGCCCTCTGCTGCCAGCTCTCACCAAACTCTTCCTGAGTGATCTGGGCCTCACCTTCATTCTTCTCCAAACTCTTCAGGAGCACTGATACAAACCAGGCCCTGTTCCGGACTCTGGGTACAAGCAACAAATAAGGCACAGTCCCTGCTCATAGGTAGCATCCATCCAAGCGGAGACGATTAACAAGTATATGTACAATCATGTGTCAGTGAAAAGCTCTCAAGCAGGGAGTACAGGGCACAGACAACACAGGAAAGGCTCCTTTCAGAAGGGACACATCAGCAGAAATCTGAACAGAGTGACAAGTGAACCATGTGACACTTTAGAAGAAAAGGAGTGCAAAGGCCCTGAGGTAGGAGTGAGATTACCATGTCTGAAAAATACAAAGATGGCTAATGTGGCTGGAGAGGGGTAAGGAAGAGGGAGAGTGATAGGGTAAGCCCAGGTTTCAAGAGATTCGAAGTTTATGCAATTTGGGAGACACCCTTTTAAGTCAGAGAAAATCAGATTATATACATAAGATTATTTAGGCGCCCTCCCAAACCTGAGAAGAGAGGTGCCATACAAGTTAGACTTTACTAGCTGCACACTAGTGTGGGCCACTTCCAGGGTAAGAAGATGTTAAAGGGGTAGTGGGGAATAGATCTGGTAGGGTCTTGGAGACCATGATGAAGACAGCAAGTCACAGGAAGAAGTCTTGAGTGGAAAAGGGCCAGACTCTGGCTCACATTGTGAAAATTGTCTGATTTAATGTCTGACTTCTGGGTGGGAAACTGACAAGGGAAATGAGGATCAGGGTGGGCCAGGAAATCAGCAATGAGGAAAAAAATAGCTGTGTTTGCATGAGGGTGATGGATGACATAAACCAAGTCGATAAGCAGTAGATAAGAGGGTATTTTGTAGGCAGAATCTGCAGAACTTCTGAAGGGAAAGTGAGAGAATCCTGTATTTGTAGCCACAGAAGTTGGAGGAGAGGCGATAAAGTTTACCAAGGTAGCAAAGCCCTGAGTTCAGAGGAGAAAATCAGGAGTGTGAATAAGGATGAGGACACAACATGTTTTTATTTGACAGAATGGCCAAAAGAGTTTGATTAATCAGAAGTGACCATTATATAAAAGGAAGATAATATATGAAGGAGAGGAGCATTAGAAAGAGAGAAGGGGGGGAAGCAGGCAGGGAAAAAAGAAAAGAAAGGGGAAAAGGAAATCATGGAGAAGTGTGAATAAACCTGCTGTAAATAGAGATGGAGGGAACAGAGGGGAGGGGCGGGGAAGGGGAGGGAGAACCAAGATGCATCATGTACAGGTACAAAATAAATGTGATGAATGCGATCATTATATGTACAATGTACCAATACATGTTCTTGGTTAAAAATAAAAAAAAATAAAAATAAATCAGGAATGATCAAAATTACTGTGAATAAATTTAAAAATTTGTTACAGTAAAAGACACATTTACTGTAACCCTAACCCTAAACATTAATCGCCCTCAAAATACTCCCCCAGCCTCAAATACATTTACTCATCATTCTTTCCACTTTCTGAAGCAGTTCTGGAAGTCTCCTTTTGTGAGAATCTTTAATGCAATGAATGCTGCTGCCAAGTGCCATGCAGTGGAAAGGCAGTCTGGTAAAAACATTATCGTGTGTCCTCATCCACCTTATTGCCTGGACCTGCAACCCTGCGACTTCCAGCTCTTCCCCAAAGTCAAAATGACCACAAAAGGTAAAAATCTGAATTGATTCAGGACACCAAAAAAGCTACGGTACCTAAATACACTCACAAAAGAGGACTTCTAGAACTACTTCAGAAAGTGGCAAGGATGATGGGATAAGTGTGTTCAAAGGAAGGGAGGGTGTTTTGAGGGGCATTAATGACGCTGTGCCTTTGACTGCAATACATTTTATTTAAACATTGATTGCATTTTTTGATCGCACCTCGTATTCACTGTCAAATTCCAATAATCCAGCATGGCACGGACATCTACTTACTCGTTAAATATTTGGTGAATAAATGAAGACTGAGTGACAGGGGATTCAAGATCATCCCCGTAATGGTCCTGTATGCTGCCTTCATGGTCCACACTGATTTTAGAAGAGTCCCACCCGCCATGATTCTTGAGTTAGGTGGCCCAGAGGTAATGGAACGAAGACCCATGTACTCTGTTCTTTCTATGTATATGCGCCTGGCTTGCTCTCATGTTGAATCTTCTGTGACTCGCCATACCCACTGTTGATCCTTATTGTAAGTAATAAAGATGCTGGTTCACAGGTATCCCCTGAAGACAAGGCATCAACTGCCAAGAGGCAGCCGGACACCATTGCTGAGCCACAGATGACTGACCTTGTAGAGTCGGGCTAAGTGAAAGTCCTTTTCCAATTCTGCAGCATTTGGACCGCTGAGCAAACAATCTAGAAGAATTGATGCATTTGCTCCAGGAAGTCATTCTCTTGCTCTCTCTCAAGACTCCAACCCAGAATTACTCGCTCCTGATCATGTTCAATCTGAAGTGTGTCTTACAGGCTCTGCCTCCATAATTACACCTCATCTTCATTCCCTTCTCCCCCCATCCTTGCCAGGACCCTGGCTAAGTGCAGATATCATCCCCTGGTCTCCTCCGACAGCCTACTACACTGCCCGTCCTTCGACCTGTGCCTCTTCCCATCCCTTTTTTTTTTTTTAAGTATAGACACAGCTTGGGAGACAAACAAGATTTAAAACACCAGATTTCCAAAGGTGAATTTTAAAGGCACTCACAGGGGAGAGGGCAGTTGAGAATATCCTTCTGAAGTTTAGCACAGCCCCTTAAGTTAAGCACCTTCAACCCAGCTTTGACTGTGAAGGGTTCTTCAAGGAGGGGCAACTGAGATGGCTTTGCTTTTCCTTCTTCCTATTAAAGATGGCCGTCGGATGCTTTTATTCTTCGCACCCCCATTCTATCGTAGAACCAATATGGTTATATAAGTGCATCGTTTCATGCTCTATTCACCTTCTGAATCTTTTAACCTAACCTCTCTCAGCTGAAAAAAGAAATACTATGGGTTTAAATATAGCTGCTATCAGCTGCAGCAGGGTAATTCTTACCCTAGGGCCCCAAACCCTCATTTCGGATGGGCTAATCCAAACCTCTTTGGGAGGCGATGCTATTTCCTTCACTTCCTGGTTTGGCTATGTCCTGAGCCCCAGTTATATTTAGGCAGTGGAGGGGAAAAATAGGGATATTAACCTCTAACACTGATGAAAATAATAGCCACAATAAAATCGGGATGAAAAACGCAGGGGTAGTAATTATTTGGCTCTACCTTACCCCAGAGGAAATAGTTTTCAGATAGAGCCCTGGAAATTTGTAAAAAGGTCCTTCCATTTGGGGTTTTATGGGCAGGTGTAGGGGCTTCCTGGAGGCAAGGGGAATGTGCCAGAGCCTCAGACAATATGTCATCAAGTGATGGCGCCCCTGGTAGAATCCTGCGCCTCTCCCTCAATTCTAAAGTGATGGAGAAATCTGAGGATGCAGGTTCTTGGAGCCACTTCCCTCCTTTATCTGGCAGCAGCCTAGGGTGGAAAATATACTAGGCTATATTTCAAATAACCTAAACCAACTGGCAAAAAGTACTAAATTCTTGCTTTTGTGTCTGGCTCTTAAATTCCTGCAGACCTGACTTAACAGACAAGAGAGGGTCATAAAACTGAACCTGTGAAACAAAAATAGACCTTTTGGGACTTCTCATACACACACAGCAGGGGTGCCAAAACCGCTTTCATTTTTTTCGTGTTTCAAATCGTGTTGCGCTTCCTCCACACACTCCCGCGTCAGCGCAGGCACCAGGGAGGGGCGTCTTTCTACACACCATGTGTCTGTCTATCACGGACATGTGCAGGTACAAGGGCTTCAACTCTGAGGGTCCCATCTTGATGTAAAACGACGACTCCACATTTATACAACCTCTCCATTTCCGTAATTAATTTCAGACACCCAAGACAGCTCGTCTTGGTGCTGCGCACGACTCTAACTGCTGTGGTTTTAAAAGGCTTTCTGCTTTGAGGTTTCCTCTTTCAGAAATCAAATAATTTAGATCTTTTACAAAAAAATACACAAGTGCCTTCTGGCTATCGACGACAGGGAGTAGCAATAATAGAAAATAATAATAGTAAAAATATGCAACTGCGTTAATGCCAGGGACCTGGGGATGCAATAGACAGAAATGAAATTAGAGGGGAAATCATGATATTGCTGAAGTGTTCGAGAGCTGCTCTCACACTAAGACCAGGGGGATTGGGATAAGGTAAAGTTAATTGCATTTCCAGATGACAAACCTCTCACCTCTGAACTGAATGGCTCTTTATAAAAGCTATCAGTAATAAACTGTAAATCTCAGCCATGATTGCAAATAAAGGTCATCCCTTTCATGCTGCCACTTTCCCGGGCCTTATTACATTCCTGCCTGGAACGTTCTCACTTCTTAAGGTGTGCCAGCTGTCCATATAAGCAATCAGCACGGCTTGCTCGCTTGCTTTTTTTTTTTTTAAGGCACGACATTATCGGATTTACATCCTTGCACATTGTGCAGCCAAATCGAGCCAATCCCTTACTCCTGGAAGGGAAGGCAGCATCCGGGGGGAGGATTACTCTTCATCTTCTCCCACCAATGTAAAGGAGGTCCCGCGGACCTATATTTCACAACCCAGCGTAGCCAGGCTTTGTAAGAAGCATCACACACCATCTAACACATTGATTTTAATGATGGGGGCCCTGGTGCAATTTTCCTTTCTATTATGTGCATGCAGAATAAGGAGCCCTGGTCCTTGCCACTCCCTGGATCAACAAGCCTCCTGGAGAAAGCTGAGTTAAATTGAAATTTAACACAGTTAAGGGAGTATGTATCCTTTTCTACTACATGGGCAACACTGTCCCCAAAGTCCCTTTTTCTCAGTGCAGCTCTGAAAGGTGATGGCTGACAGTGAATGCTTATTTACTCTGTGTCAGTCACGGCACAAAGCACTTAGCATATCACACTCACCTCATCCTTGGCACTGTCTAGGGCAGGTGGCCATGTCATCTCCATTTTGCAGGCAAGGAAACTGAGGCTCAGAGAGGTGGCTGCCCCAGGTTTACCATGAGTGCAAGGAGCAGAGGAGGAATTTATTTTCTTTAGCTGGAGGAACCCTCGGGCACCCTGGATGGGACTGAGAAAGGTGGAACGTTCCAAATGGCAAGGCCAAAGGCCAAATGCTGAGCAATGGCGGCACCTCGTGCCCAAGAAGTGACCCGTGCAGGAGAGGGCCACGGGATGCGCCAAGCGCCCCCGTGAAGCAACTCTGCTCTAGGAGACGCTGCACACTGCCCACACCCTACAGCTGCACAAGTGTTAAAAAACACAGTCAGCTTTCGACTTCAAATGAAACAATGCCAGCTCTGCTTTCATGTTGGTCACTTATCCATGTACACATTTATGTATTCAGTTCCCATGTGATAGCGAAAACAGCTGCTGTGGGAGATTTCAGTTTCTCTCTTAATCACTTTCTCTTATTTACAGAAGTAGTTGTGTTAAAATGAAAGATGAAAAAAATAAAATGAAAGATGAAAATACTTTGCAAAATATTCAAATGCAGGTGTAGAAACACAACAGTCCCCTAAGTGGTAGAAACAAAGTATATTCACCAGTGTTCAACTGGGCTTAACTATGCTCAAAAGTCAGGCTTAGTGAGAACGAAGACTGTTTACTCACTGGGACAATTATCTCCCACCTGTGTGTCTTTGCACTGTGCAAAAGGGTTCATAAAGACCTCAAACACATTGTTCTTGCCTTCCGGGAGCTTTCAGTTTCATCTAATCTATGAAAATAAAACAGGCCATAAGCCAGGCAATATAGGGTCTCATCGATAGTTTCAAAATAATACTAGAAACCATGTCAGTACAAAAATAATGACCAACAATAGGTACCGAAGCTCAAGGAAAGTGAAGATTCCTTCGTGCTGGGGAGCCTTTCACCAGTAGGTGAAAGTTAGGAATCCTTCTTCTGTGGAATATTATCAACCATAAAGTTTCTAAATGGAAAATTCACTTGTGACTAGGAAATGAGAAAAGCCACCAGCAGGCTCTGGGGAGAGGAGATAGAATGAAATGTTTCCCCTGAACATCAGAGACTCCCCTGCTTGAGACCAAGTTCTGAGCATCCTCGGCCTGCCCCAGGGAATCCCCGTGAGGTAGCTATGCAAGGTAGGATGCAATAACCCACATCTCCCATTGGGAATGCAAAACTAGTACATGGCTATCGCATTCCTGAGTGTCCCAACATCTGCGAAACTCTATTTTAGGAATCTGGGGTGACATTTTTTCTTTACTGACTAAGCTTACTTTCACACAGGCAAAGACTAGCAGAGTAAAATCAATGAATACAATAAAGGTTGTATTGGAATGAAACACAATTCAACTATGATGGTCTACAAGTTAATTTCTAAGTTAGTGATGAATATAATTCATTTTTTAAAAGATGATGATAATTACAATGATGAAGAAAGATTAGAAGAAGAAGATACAATGCTGTACCATATTATTCTGGTATATGATTGAGAAGAAAGAGGTTCTTGGACCCAAAAAATGAGATTGGCCTACACTAGGTCCCAGAATCCTACAAAGTTCATAAATTCTCTCATTTATTCAACCGTATCTGCCACATGCAACATGTAAGTCCTACAAAGAAAAATAAGGTTCTAGTAAATAAGGACCACAAATAGTCATGTACCATATAAGAATGTTTCGATCAGTGTTGAGCCACATATACATCGTTCCCAAAAAATTGTAGTGGAGCTTAAAAAAAGTCCTACTGCCTAGTGACATAGGGATTCTAATGTCATAATGCAACACATTATGCATGTTTGTGAAGTTGGTGTAAAAAACCTACTGTGCCGCATGCAAGTTGTGTAAAAGTACAGTATATACAATGAAATATGGTACACCGTATTTGACTCTGTCGCTGGCTTATGAATTTCCTTTCCTGTATTTTTGTTGTTAATTCACAGTGTACTCCTTCAACTTTTTAAAAAACCCACAGCAACCTCACACGTCTCTTGTTTACCACATCTCCCGATTGTCAAGAGGCCATGGTGAGCGACTGACCTCTGCCTGCTAGGTTTGTGTAAGAACACGCTATCAAGTTCACACAGTGATGAAATTACCCAACAACACATTTTTCTGAACATGTTCCCATCGTTAAGCAACACATGACTGTAGGTCCAAAGCTGAAAATCTATGCCAGAGAAGCACAGGTCAACAGTGAAATCAGAACCAGAGTTACACTACCATCATTCAAAAACAAAAATCACATCTGAAGAAACAATTACCCCAAGGTCTCCTAAAACTCTCTTCTCTCACTTGACCTAAACTAGACCTCTGAGTCAAGACTAGGGTAGTTTTGGCCATCTTGGGCTGCGATCCAATGGCCATCGATGCAGGCTCACCTTCTCTGTTAATTTCTTCCAATTACCAAATAACTTTGTATTTTAAAAGTGGATGTGTGTGCAGACTGCCTGTTACAGAAGCGCGACGTGACTGCTAAGTGTTATTACTAGTCAACAGCTGCTTTTTAGACACCTATTTGCTATTTACAGCAAAGTCCCTGGGTGCACATGAAAGGTATTATCAGCTACTCAATAGCAATGATAATGAAGAATACTTGCCTGTAAAAGCTTTTGTTTATTCCATATTAAAAGCGTTAGCAGTGATTATGATGAACAAAAGAGAAAGGCATCATTTGTTTGGGAAGATGGGGAGATTAATATAATTTGGGGACTTCCGAGGAAGCAGGGGTACTAAAGTTAGTTATTTTATTTACTGCTCCCTGCCTCATTGCCTGAGCAATAGAGCACCCCGCATAAACCTGGAATCACTAGGCTTTTTGAGTGAGATCTACACTTCTCAAACTTCAGTGTTCATCACAACTCAGCCTCAAGCCTTTGTAGGATCCTATATCCAAAGACTGTGATTGAACGACCCTGAGTGGGCCTGAGAATCTGCATTTCTAACAAGTTCCCAAGTAATGTTGTTACTAGTCTTAGAATCAAATTTTGGGAAGCAATGGTATAATCAGGGCACCACAAACTATGGCCCACTGTTTGCTTTTGTCAATAAAGTTTTATTTAAGTACAGTCAGTCGCACTCATTATTTGCATACTATCTACAGCTGTCTCACATTACAGTGGCACAGTTAAGTAGTTGCAACATTGACTGTATGGTCCACAAAGTTGAAAATATTTACTATGGGGCCTTTTACAGAAAAAGTTGCTAACTTCAGATGGAGATGGAGATTATAATCAGTCATGGGAACTTAGAACTGGACGGAACATCTTTTACCTGGTGCTCTGTTTTATAAGGGAAGGAACCTGCCCATGAAGTTGAGAAAAGCTCAGATGAGATCCTGGGTGAGGTGCCCACTGGCCAGCACAGGATCACAGTCACCACAGAAAGACTCTCTTTGGTCGGGAATCATGCTTCGGGTGTTCAGTGAGCAGGTGGCTCAGTGCAAAGGACCCCACATGCCAGTCCTGTCTCCAGCAGACAAATCTGAACCTTGAGGCCCAGGCAGAGGCCAAAGCTGAGCCTGTTTTGCTGGGAAGGTGAACCCAAGTATTAATATATAAAGAAGTGACCTAGAAAGCAGTGACTGTGAATTTGTTTGAAATTCACAGTTTCCTTGTGAGTCTGCTGGAACTTATAGACCTTCTACCCCAGGAACATGGGTAACAGTCATAAAATTGGGCACGAACAATAAGGGGCCTGGAATCCCCTCATAAGCAGCAATCAAAAGGCTATCATTTAGGGTGTGATTGAGGAATCACTGAAGTCTTATTCTCTTCTTCATTCTTCCTATTCCAGAATGTGTATGTCCTTGGGTGGAATAGGGCCACTTGCTAAATAGCTGTGGCTCCTCCTGCAAGTGGACAGGTTCAAACAGGTCTGAAGAGGAGGCTCTGAGCAGGAGTAACAAATGTAAATGCCAGGCAGAAGTTTTAAAGGCTGGCACCCGGATCCTCTGGTTCTGTCCTTCTTTGTAATAAAGTAGACTCTGGGTCCCAGGTTCCAAGTAGTCTGCTGAAAGATGGTGGACCTAAGAGGCTGGCTACCTGATTCACTGTGCAGAACTCTCTCTACCACTGAGCTGAGGCAAATATGCACTATAAATTTAGAATGATCCTTTGTCGTATTAAGCTACTGCAAACTGAACCATTATTATACCACTGCCTAACCTCGTCTAATACAGTGGGCAAATTTTGAGAATCTGTGAATTTATGGAACTCCCCTTCTCTTCCAGCTTTCAAATGTGGGGGAGGAGGAAAGCGTGGGTTGGCAGAGAAAGGAGCAGCCCAGCTCTCCCCTTCATGCCCCAGGCCCTCAATTCTCTACCTGCCAGGAGAGTGGGCTGTTAATGGCTCATAACTACATACCTGGCTAAAACAGCCACCTGGGCACAATCTGCATCCAAGATTGGTTCAGGTGAGCTTCTAAAGCCTCAGATCCTTTTCAGACCATTCTAAACAGCCAAACCAGCCCCCCAACTCCCCAAAGGATCAGCAAAGGCCTCTGTGGCAGCCACATCTCTGTTCAACACTCTCCTCAGTCCAATCCCGTTCCCTTCACTCCTTGGTGGTCTGGTTACCAAGCGCACTTCTCCCAAAACTCTGATGCACACTCTTTCCAGAGAACCCAACCTTTGAGGGACACTTAGGAGAAGAAAGAAAGGGGACTAAGGGAGGATAATGATCATTTTTTTGTTTTGTTTTGTCGTTGTAGGAACACAGTGGGAAAGAAAACACAGCCAAAAGAGGTTTGTGGACTACAACACGTGGGACAGTTTCATCTTCCTGTGAGGGAACTGATGAATTATTCATTCAGACCCATACGCTTTCTGTCAGTCGCTAGTCAACTATAAATCAATTAATGGTGTTTATTGCAAATAATACTAGCTGATAGTTACTTGAGCAGTCATAGTTGTATAGACTGTACATATGTAGCTCATTCGATCTTTGTGACAATCAGATAAGGTACTTACCATTATTATCCCAGTCTCCAGATGAGGAAACTAAAAGTTAGATGACCTGCTTGGAAGGTCATGCAGCGAGTAAGAAGACAAGAAGCAGGGCTATCCTAGGCCATGAGTTCCACCTCACCCTGGATGACACCTGGTCAACTGGCTAAATCTCCACCAGGCTAATGTTGATCCTGGGAGTCACCTGCCAAAGTGGAAATGTATTTAAGGAGCAAGGAAAAAGGGCAGATGAAAAACCAGGAAAGAGTGTCTTCTAGGTGGTAATATTCACACGAGCAAAGCCTCATTGCGAAAGTGGGGATAGGAGGAATCCCAGGAAAAGATTCTTGACTGTTTGGGAGAGGAAAGGAGACAAGCAAGCATCTGAGCCCTGGAACCATACAAAACTATGTGACTTGATGGAGTTATTTAACCTCTCTGAACTTCAATTCCTTCATCTCTACAAAGGGGAAGAAAAGAATCAGCCTTTCAGGATTAAGAGAATTAAATGATAAAATGTATGTCAAGTGCTTGACCCAATGCTGGGCACCTAGAAAGCAATACCAATGACTGATAATCTTGACTCCCTCAACCATGACTAAAAAGAAAAACAAACAAAAAAAGATGGATTCCCTCTTCCAGATTTGTCTTTTAAATTTGCTTTTAACAATGCACGCACATAGTTTTCAGAAAGCCAAATAGTTCTGTAAGAACTTGAGTAGGAAAAGTAGTCCAATGCTTTACCCCCTTCACTCCTAGTTCCTCCTCTCTGAGGAAACCACTTTCAATTCCTTTAGCTGGTGGTTCTTGTGTTTACCTCTATTTTTTAACTAACCTGCTTTATGGATGCTTTTGGTTCATTATATGTAGTTGCTGGGATTTGAACCTGGGCCTTTGCAAATGCTAAGCACACACTCTACTGCTGAAATACACCCCCAACATCTATTGATGGTCCTTGATTTCCTTTGTTTTATAAATATTATATGCTGATTTTATACTAGAGAAAATGAAAATTCAAATCTCTTACCAACCCTAACCACAACGTGAATGTGTATATACCACTGTCCTGATACTCAATAGTCACATGACGATTTTTTGTTAAATAGAGATTTGCTGTTTATATTGTATTGCCTATATAAACACTATGCACACATAAACCTTGTGGCTTATTAAAATTACAGTTCTTTTCTTGCACAAATTTTTTTGTTTTTCCAGGAGTTAGTAATGTCCTCACTGTTTCATCCTCTTAGTTTTCTACATATCTACCATTACTTTATGCTCAAATTCTCTACCATATTTATGCAAATAGCCTGTATTATCTACCCTGATAGTTTCTTTTTCCTTAGAGACTTCTAGTCTGTCTTGTTGCTCTGAATTAACTGGATGTCTACATTAAGTGTTCTGCCCAGCAGATATCCGGAGGTAACCCTTCACCATCAACCTGAGAATCCTATTTGCCTCTTGAGTGTTGAATTGTCTACCTCCCAGATTATTATGCCTTTTCTCTGAGATTACTCAACTGTTATCAGTTAAGAAACGGGGTGGTAAATTGTACCCTCATGCTTAGGCAACAGTTTGACTAAGCATTAAGTTCTACACTGGAAATAATTCTTACTGTCTTGTAGTTTTGAGAGCTTTTGTCAGGAACGCGGGGTCCGTTCAGATCAGCACTCCTTTCCTCTCTGAAGTGTGTGATCCTTATTTACATGAAATTGTGGGCGTAGTCGATCATTGTCTGCATACCTAGAAGGCATTTCTCATCTTAAATAATCTTTTAAGCAGCATCCTACTCTTATTTCATGACCCTCTTCTTTTGTCTTCCCAAGTACCTCGATTTTGTTTTTATGTTTCCTCCTGCTTTCTGCGCTGTTTCTGTTTCCTCTGAGTTCATTTTTCTCTTCGTTCTTTTCTGTCATCATGGTAAATGTTTCCTCAAACGTCTGGAGGAACACTATCTGTTCATACATATTTTTACATAGACACGTTAAAAAGCTGTTGGAGCTGTATATGGTGTTGGTGGTCTCTGCATTCAGAAAGAGACGTGGTTGTTTCTCCGAGACCCTAGCTAATGGGATCTACGGAGGATCTTTTCTCTTGGGATTGTCGTTTCCCTTGAAAAGAATTCCCCTGGCCTCCAGGCTAGGGGAGTCGGGCAGTGCCAAGGCGGTCTCATTATTCAGTCTGCAGACTTTACGTGATCCTCATGTTTGTGAAACAGCATCTTTCATTCAGCTGCCTCTCAATACCCCTGTTCACACTCTCCAGACTTCCAAGCTTCTAGAAGGGAAGAGATCTTCACTTAGGAACACAGGGTGAGAGAGTCTTGGGTCGACTGTCTGTTCTGCAACTTCCACCCAGCTGTCCCACACCAAGCCCTACCGTACCCACGCCTGTATTCACAGTGGCAGCCAATGCCACCAACACCCGAGTTTTTCACATTCCAGCCCCTGGTATTGGCTCAATTCTCGATGCTACATTTTTGGAAATGTAGTTCCATCTTCTTGTCATCCCCTAAATTTGTTACCATCAATCCAGTTGTTTTCCAGCTTTTAGAACTTTGTTGACATTTCTTATCTGCCAACACTTCCTTTTCCGTGCTTTTTGTCCTTAGAATTTTATGCTTTTTTCCACCTTAACTGTCATTTCAGTAAATCTGAGAGAGAGCAGATAAACCCATGTGTTCAAACTGCTATGTTTCTGAATTACACCTTCTTAGGAGACGCTCGCTGGTGAACTACTTCCATCTGATCGCTGGGGTGTTCCCTCTCTGGAATGCTAACAAATGATCATCGCTGATTTATCCGGTGCAATATTGGAGGGAAAAGCAACTGAACAGTGTAAACCTCTCAGTAAAGCGCAAGACATGCTATGATTAAAATGCACTCAGGAATCTGTAGGGTGGGTGCAAGCACAGATCAACCTCTGCAAACGCCCTCGTGTGTCCCATTTTGGATGACTGAAGAAAATTGATAGCAATAATATAAGTAGTGTTAAACTACTCAGGACACTGCACGGACTGGCCTCTTCTGTAGCTCCTGGTTTCATCATCTCTAACATCTTCGTGCCAGTATTGCCAATTTGGGTGCAACCTGGGTTCATTAGATATTCAAGCAGCATTTGTTTAGTCCCGAGAATGAAGGGGAGTAAGTTTCATATAGCTTCATCTTAATGAAAGTTTATTATGTTGCAAATCTGATGTAATTTCAGGGGCTTGCAGCCTTGCTTGATGGACGCATTACCTGGCCTAGGAATCAGAAGCAGTGATTTCACAATGTCTTTACCACAAATTCCCACACTGGATAGACCTACTCTACAAAAACTCAGCCTAAACACTGTCACTATTTTCCCAAAGAGTGTGTGTGTGTGTGTGTGTGTGTGTGTGTGTACAAATGCATATGCTCTCTATATAGCTTTTATATCAACCAGGGCCCAGCAGGAAGCAATTCACACACATTCCAGTGGTCCAGCTGAGAAAAGTGTAGTGAAGAGAGTATTTGCAGAGGTGTGATCTGGGTTTAAGGAAGCCCAGAAGAGTTAGTGAAGCAGCTGGCACCACCCTCTGCCTGAAGGTGCCCAGGGAGAGAGAGCTCATCAGAACCTCCGAGAGGCACAGAGGTCAGCAGACAGGGGCTGTGGGGTTTAGGAAAGAAAGGCAGCTCACGCTGATTTGGCAGGGAGGGCCCAAAGCGGAAACACCCCGACCTCCCTCTCCTCCACCTTTCACTCTTCTCAGAGTCTTCCTATTAGATCGACTGAACTGCACGACAAAGGAAGGGTGTGTGGCAGGGTTCAAAGGCGGTGTCACCCTTCTGGGCACAGAGGGAACAGTAGCGAATGTGAAATACCCGGCACAGACATCTGCAAGGGACTTTGGATACTTGAGCCTTTCAGATCATAAAGGACACGGTGGAGTCAGGGTCAGTGGCAGGCGAATTCCCGCACTGCAAAAGGACTTTATGAGAGATCACTAATGTCGTCAGATTTTACTCCATTACTTTCATGTGTTTTGCTTGCTTTGTCCTTGAAGCTGTCAACTCCTGGAGAGTACATATTTGCATACGGAGATCTAGAAAGGATTGAATTGAATTTATAAAAATGGCACAGATAACAAGTCACCTCAATTTCTCTACCTACAAAATGGGAATATGGCAACAGGGAATAATGCCAGTTTCATGACATAATTGACATCAAAGGCTAGAATCTGCATGTTCAAAATACCTTGATGTCTAGAATACAAAGTATTAGAAGGTATCTCAAAAAGTATTGTTTTTACTGCTTCTGTGATAAGTATGTCCAAATAAGGACACTATGTATGGGGCGTCTGTGGATCAGAACAGAGTAGCAGATGTGTCGCGTAATAAATACACTGCCAAGCACCAACACTGCAGTCAAAACCTAATCAGCCTACAGTGCGTGTTTCTTGGGCTTTCGAATTTTCTCCCTCTTTCTCTTTCTCTCTCTCCTTCTCCCTTTCTAAAATGGACACTCGGGCCTCAGGCTACATAGCCACTGAGGTTTTATTATAAAATACAATTCAAAATAATGGTTTCAAGTCTTGGAAGGAAAGAAGAGGATGAAAAAGAAGAAGTAAACAAGGCCCTTTTCTCCTACTAAGTGATAAATTAAAAGCAGCAGTCTGTTGTTCTGCCTCATTTATTATCGCATTGCACTCTTGCCGCTAGAGTTTAAGGTTGTGTCAGCATTTCCATTATAAATCCCTATTTTCAAGGGTTTATAATTCAGCCATAAAAATTGGCTCCAGGCTGAAACTTGCCATGCAAAAGGTCTCATTGTAGAGCCAAACTTAGGGACAAATTTGGGGGTGGAAGGGAGTGGTGGCACCCTGGGATTAAAAGAACAACAACAACAACAAAACAGTCATGACTGGTGGACCTTCGCTCAAATTCAGAATGTGTCCTGGATTCCTGAAGCCTAGCGTGATCTTATGGGCCCAAAAGAAAACCACCACAAAAAAATATTATTTCTCATTCCCAAGGCAGTCATTAGAAGGACAAAGTAGCACTAGATACAGGTACACGCATACTAAAACCACATATTTCTGCATTTTCGCTTTACATATTGCCACCGATTGACAGAAGACAAAAGCAGATCCCAGATCTGTCTACTTTGTGGTCATTTTTTATTTTATAACAACTCCTGTAAAAGTGTGAAAAGATGGATATTTGCGACTTGGTCACACAGAGATCAGCAATTCTGACCTTAAATGTTATATTCTATCACTCTTCCTCTCTTTCCACCTCAAAAGATACGCTCCGCAAAGTAACTCTCTGCATTCTAATGTGTCAGCTCCAGAGACACCCTAGATGCCGCCGGTCCTCATTCTGCCCTGTGTACACTTGAGTCCCAAACATGAGTTAGGTGGCCTGGCTCGGCGGTGGCTGTCCGTCACCGTAAGTTTATTTTCCAGGCACGTTAAGCAGCATCCAAGATGTCATTGGACAGACACCGACCTACAAAGTAAACGACGGAGTTTTGGGTCCCAGCAATTCTCGGCAGAAAACTGATTCGCATGGCGTCTCCCAGAACTCAGAAGTGAAGCTCCACGTCCCTACGGGAGCAGGGGGGTGTTCGGGTAACTGCTTTCGGGCGCCGTCCTCGTGGAGCTGAGCATCTACGCTAACCCCCAAGCCAACAGACAGAGCTTTGAGGTTTAACTCCCCGACTCGACCCCAAAAGTGTCGACTGGTGTTTCTCAAACTTAAGCGGGGTCCTTCCTACCCCATTTTTTATTTGTTTTTGATTTTCTAAGTCTGGCACAGGCAGAGAATTTGCATTTCTAACAGGTCCCCAGATGATACTGATGTTGATGTGGAAACCCTGCTGGTAAACCACTTGTTCAGATCTTTCAAATATGGATTAATGACAATACATGTGTGTTGTGGTGCTCTAGATGGTATAGGGTTCTGAAGCACTGTCATCTAAGGGGCCCTTCAAAGCATCTGAAAATGAAGTTATTGAAGTCGGTAGAACCCTTGTAATGATATAATGATCCATAGTTTACAGATGGGAAAATGAAAGGCAAGAGCGTTTTCTAATGCCAGGCAATAAATCACTGGCAGAGCCCAGATGAAGAATCAAAATTCCAGGCTCCCCAATTCCACCATCCAGGTGTGTGCTGACCTGCGCTGGCCAATGGGCCATTCTTCATAATATTAAATAACAACATGTGCTGCCCACAGATGATTTTAAATAGAATCATGATGTATTCAACATGCAGTATGAAAACAGACCGTTTGTAGAGCCATACGCTATCAAGATCTACTTTATATATTCACCTACTTTTATTTCAGTCATTGTAAAGGATGCCTCAAGAAATGCAACGTGAGCACGGAGAAATGGCCTCTTATTTCCAGAGGGAATGGGGGTGGCCATGTGAGTCCAATGTCATCACAATAAAGCACGCCAAGAAAAATTCCACGAAAACATCTAGGCGGCAATAAACATGATCTTATCTCACTACAGCCACCGAGAAAGGAGCTGGCGATCCTAAATCACAGAAATAATGTGAGGTGGAAAAGAAAAAGACAACTGTGGACAAAATAAGAGAGGAAAGTTTTATTAATTCTAAATACGCTTTCCCCGTTGGGTTTACACTAGCATTTGTCCTAATCGGTTCCAGATGTTCAGCCATCCTGTAAGTAGCTACCTAGGAGAAAACAGTAGCTTGCCTCCTTTAAGTTAAAAGGGTGAAATCACGGCGCAAAGGGCTGATTTACAGTTTAGTTAAATCGGAGCCCACAGCATGAAGGACCGCAGAACAGTAAGCTGTGGGGGAAGGCTGGCAGCTCAAGAGTTAACCCCGCGCTTTTCTTTGAATGCAGCCTTCTAGAGTAGCTAATGAAGGTAATGAAATATGACATGTAGTTTGGCCCTTGACCATAGAGTGCACCCCCCGCCCCTCTGTGCTGCGAACAAAGCCAAAACAGATGTAGCAACTTCTGTATGGTTTGGGGTTGACGTCTGTTACACAGAGCAGGTCACCGCGCACAGTCCTGGAACGTTCGCTTCTGACACACGAGGCATTATCTGAGGAGATGTTGCCTTTGTCTGTGCAGTGGGAGAGAAGGGAGGGTCCGAGCCTGCAGCCAGGGGGACTTGAGCTTCTATGAATGTTAAGCCAAATTCTCCTCCCATTCTGTACCCTGGTCCTCCACCGCCCTGTGCTTGCCTCTTTCCTCCTCCTTCCTCTACAAAATGGAAAAACGTAAAGCACCCTGACCTTCAGGGGGAATAAAGAAGCGGCTTGGCTTCAGCAAAGAAGCCATCGACAAAGCTGAGTTTTGCAGGAAAAACAAATCTCCCTGTATGTTTACCGCTGACCAATCTTTAAGTTGCAAAGAAAGGTTGCATCTTCCATTTTTCTGAAAGCCGCCGATGTTGGTCGCTTTAGATAATGAGGAGGCAGCATCTCCTTAGCAAACAACATCAGCATTTCAGGTTTTCTGACTAATGTCATTCTCTGCGCCTTACATCTCCATGCAAGCAGACACGTCGCAAATGGAAATACGCTTCTTACAATGGATAGCACTTTCCTCGGCTACGTGGCTATACTAATGGCAGCTGTATCTGGCTTCTTCACTCCTGGGGACCACTGGACTATTTGACTGTGTGATTTCTTCCCCTGAGGATATCACTCAAGTGGTTATCTTCAGAGAAGATATCATCAAATCTTGGCCTAAAAGAGCATCTATTTTTTTCCAAAAGATCAGACCTTCAGCAAAGTTAAGGTGAAAAAAGGAAGAGGAGGAGTCTTGACGATTGATAGCCTCTTTGCAACGTTATTTATCATTCTCAGCAGAGATACTGACATGTGCCTTTTGAAAGGGGATACTGTACCTTTAACCTTGACTCTGAATGCATTCTTAATTTGGGATGCAAGCTAAGGTTCAGAAATGGATGGCCTTTGGGTGGTGGTGGGGGGAGGGGTGTGGCTGGATTTATTTATGAGGCGTGTGGAAAATTTTGACATCACATGCTAGAGCCATTAGTCACATGTTACATGACACAAGATTGGCCCTTTTAATGCAGCAACATCACATTAAAAATTTGATTTTGTCCTCTGACAGCAGGCTGGTCCTCTATGGCTCACCCACCTCCCCCCTGAAATGTAATCTTTTTAGGTTAAAGGCCACAGGAAAGTGATTCAGCCAGGCTACCGCTTTCATCAGACCACAGAAAACTAGGTTTGGAATGAGCTTGCTCAGACACACAAGGTGCAGGAGGGTGGGCGTGGAGGGCTGGATGGGAAGGGGCCCTTCAGTAGCAGCACTCCCACCCTGGGCCACCCCGGATCTCCGCTGCCCTTCTCCACCACACTTGCTTTCTAATGTCTGGGGCAGATATTGGTAGGGACACCAAAGGGCAATTTTAAGAAACATTCACTCCTAAGACATCTTATCCCAGCCCCTTGTTCAGGCATGCAAAACCACCCAGCTAATAAGATGCCTGATAAGAATCAGATCTAGAAGTCATAAGATATTTGACACCTTTAAATTGGACAGTCCTTTATTCAATACATTCTGGCTCCTATGATCGCATTTAGGACCACAAGACAGTCCTATGGGAGGGGAAGGGACCCCACTTTGCAGATGAGACAACTGACGTTAAGGAGCAGGCTTCCAGGGTCATAGACATACGGGTGACTGATACAACCTGAACAAGGCCGTTGGGCTCAAACCCTTCTCATCTTTCCTATCTAGCCAATTCTAGGGCTTGTGCATCAGATAGAATTCTGTGAGCGTTCTATATGAGGTGCTTTCATATCATTCAAACAGAGCTCACGTATTACACAGAAAACTCTGTGCTCATAAATCCCACATCCAAACCTCATGTTTTTCATGCTGGTATAATGCCACAGTGGACAGAAGTTCTAAATTAAGTTTCTAAACAAGGGCAGGGAAAGCACCTCGATGCTCCGCATCATAAAAAACACATCCAGGAGGAAAACTTGCACCCTCTCACACTATTCATAAACATACCAAGGAATGACCAGCTACATTTTTATTGGCAACAAAACAGTGAGCTGCTGAAGAGGATGATGGGAAGAAGTACTGGCTCAAGGAAACACACACTCAGGGCTGGATGCCCTGAGTGTCACGAGCTGCTGCCCCAGGGAGCACAGGAGCGTAGGGAGGTTGCAGGCTCTGACCGGGGCAGGGAGGCTGAGAAGGTCAGGTTCCTTGAGCATCTGGCTTTGATGCCCATGCCAAGAAAACTCTACCCAGAGTCCAAAAACGATTCCCATGACTTTGCTTTGTCTGGAAATCCCATGGGTTGAATAGAGCCAAGTCATTCTCTTTGCTTAGAGACCCCACCTGCTAACGCAGACCAGGCAGGCTGCTTAACAGCTTACACTGGCATGTTCCCAGCCAAGATCAGAGATACCGTTGCAAGCAAGTTGCAAGCCAGAGCCAGTCATCACTGGGTTTTGATCAGCATGGCGATGCAGGCCGGCTGGTGAGTAATGACAGGAATAGAGAATCTTTCTATTCGCAGTTCCCGATTTAAAACCTGGTCATATCCACCAAGAATAGCCTGACATGAGAGATGCCCTGTAAGACCTTAGAGAGCAGACACTGCAGCCACTTCCGCTGAATGTCTAGAACAACCCACTCCCCGCTTCAATACTGATTGCTAATCCCTTAACTAACTTAGAACAGCATCAGGAATTTCATTCTTCGACCACAAATGTTAAAGATACAAGTTCAGAGGTACTTCGGAGCATAACTGAAGTATGATTCTTCCTGGGAGGCAGGGCACTGGCGGAGATGACTTCTCCTACTTCCTGTCAGGTTTTGCCTTGAGTTGCTGGTATAGGTTGGACTTGATAAAACCACCAATATCTGAAAGCTTTTGATCCACAAAACCGGCAAAATTACAGGGCTCAATTTACTATATCTCTGAGTTTGGTAAATAGATTGTGTGCAACCCTTGCATGAATCACAGAAAGGGGGGAAACAGCATAGTTTGGGATGTTCTTGCCAATAGAATGACTTGTTATATAATGTCAGAATTGTGTTACATAATAATACAATTACAATTTTTTACAATCTCTAATTTTTTTTGCTTCCAAATGCAAAACATTGACATTTTTATTATTCATGCTCAGAAAAAAATTAACAAAAGAGTATAAAATATTACCAAAACCATTAAAGCTTTTGCATGGCCTTTGTCAAATAAGGGATGAAATGAGGTTTAAAGACAGGTGCAGAGACTCAGAGTATCAACAAACCCTAAATGGCCCGACAATATAAAAAAATGTGGCAGGTAGCAAAGAAATTAACTAATTTCCTCATATTCTCACTGTTCCTTCTCACAGCCCATATCCAAGGAAAACAGCCTGGGTAGTGGAAAATTAGTTTTCCAATAAGAGAGACCAGCCATAGCTTTGTAGTTTTCATTTCGGAATGAATACCTGTGTCACATGGGAAGAGAAATGCTAGCAGGCTCCAGAAGTCACCCAATGCCACTGAGAGGGGGTGAGGACCCAACAGAGCTATACACTTTAGAGAGGCTCAGAAAGGCTGTGGTCGCCTTCACATATTCTAGTAATTGAAGTCCAAGGCAGGGCATGGGCAGGTCAAGGTCATCCAGAGGTCATGGCACCTCTGCTGATGGCTTCCATAATGGTCTGGATAATGCATGCCTGGAAGAAAGCGTGGGGGCAGCTACATAAAGAGATAGCAAACAGGACCAAAAACTGGCTTGCGGCTTGTTCATGAAATCTGTGGACACAATCATTTTAACCTGTGCCTTGCTGGAGCCATAATACATCCTCGATACTGTGTGCTGAAGAGTTTCCAGACTGGAGAAATGCAGCATGGAAAGGATGTTGTCCTTGCGGGCCAAATGGTTGTAGCCACGTTAGAGCAGCCAACGGAGAGGGAGAATTAGTGCAGCGTTTAAAGAACCAGGTCACACACTGGAAGTGGCCTCATGGCCTGCTCCTATAAGGTCACAGCCTCTATGAACACTATTTCTGGAATTCCACTGAAGAACAAAAGACTAGTGACCCACGAGTGCACCGGGGGCTACTGGTTGAATGGTTTAGAGCTGTCAAAACACAAGAGGTGAATTTCTCACAGTTGAAAGTCCAGGGAAACCTATGATAGTCAGAGAACGGCTGAAATCTTTTAGGTCTGATTCACTGAATGACAATAAAACTCAGAAGCTAACCAATGTAGAGGCAGGACCAGTGTAGAATTGGATCTATACCAATGCGGTGGAGGAAGAACTGGGTAAGGGATGGAGTTAGCCCTGGATTCCTGGCCCTCCGTTTCCTCAGCTGGAAATTAGGATAGCGGGAATTACACTGTGAATAAAATATGCTAATATGTAGGAAAAACCTCCTAAAAACTGGAAAGCTTTCATTAACTATAGCTACTGTTATTAATAGTGTGCGGAGGTCTAAGGTAATAAATATCATCTATATCACAATGACAATGTTCAGAGCAACTTGAGGTTCAAGACCGGGTTCTTCTGCTTGCTGCCTCGACTTTTTCTTACGTGATAAGATGAGGAAAAATAGTCTCAGCTGGCATCAGAATTCCTCTCTGGGATGGAATCATCTTTTGAAGAAAAATAGCCCTGATAAGATGCTTGGAGGGAAAGTGAGACCTTCAGGGCTTGATTCAGAAGAAAACAAAGACAGATAAATAGATAGGCGGGAACTGGTGCTGGAGAACGCACCCTGGGGGTAGAGGCCTTGAGTTTAATCCCCAGTACAGACAGAGACAGAGAATGAATTGTGTAGAAGGAGCAAGAGCGGAGAGAAACCCTAGATGATAAGAACTAGGAACCCAAGTCCAGCAGGGGTCAAATGGTGAGGTGATCTGTACCTTCTGTGTTTGCGAGACTTGAATAAAGTCTGCGCATACACATCTTAGGCAAGTGGTGTGTCTGAGGGAAGTTTAGGAAGTTGGCTGAGTGCCTCAGCTGTGGTGAATATCGCAGACAAGAGAAGGCCATCGGGACTATTTCCAAGATGAACTGATTTGGCAGAGAAGCAGGAATGTGGTGGCCAGAGGGAACCAGAAGGATGGAAGTCTGCAGAAGCATCCTCATGGGCATCATTTTTTCATTCACTTACTTGGGCGGGAGGAGGCTTAGCCACCTGACCTAGAGATTTTCATGCACTAAAAACCTGCATGATGTCTGACTTACAAATTCTTTGAGCTGCTCAAATGGTCTGTGAGGACTAAGTAACCAGAAACACACTAGAATACAGCAAAGTCTCCCTATGCCTAAGCATCAAATGTCTTCAGACCTTCACCTGAGCTTGATGTGCCTATTTAGAATCTGTGGCAGACTATAAAAGCCAACTCTGGTACAAATTGTGGGCTGTTCTAGAGGAACTCCCAGGTGAGAAAACAAAATACTCCTCTTAAGCGAGTCCTGAATCCGGCCACCACAGGAGACATACCTCTCTGACCCTCAATCTCTTTATCTACAGAAAAGCAATGATGAGTAGCTGGAGCAAAGGGCTGATACGATGCCTAAATAAGTAATATTTATGAAAATGCTTCTGAAAGGGGTGAGAGCCTATGTAAGTCTAAATGACACGCATCTCCTTTACAGGGCCACAGGTGAACGCCTTCGGGCCTGTACTGTGAGAGCAACATTGGGTGCTGAGGGTGTGGCTGTAAAGCATCCAGACAGTGGGGCTGGCTGGAAGTTGGCAGCCGGGCTCCTTGCACATGGGCTGTTGTGCAGGCGTCCTTGACAGAGCAGATTCCACCCTGAGCTTCCCACAAGAACACAACTCCCCCGTGTCTTCTCAATGCCGTTCAACTTGGACCACAGTTCTACCTTGAAACCTCCTAAGTGGATAAGGAAACAGGGAAGGATAAACCCCAAAGGACTTCTTGGTCCCTAGGTTTAGAAATGGTTTCCACACTAAGATGTGAAGGATAAAGAAGATGAAAAGAATTTCATTCTCTTCAGTAAAAGAATCCAAATTGCCAGCATTGATTTTGCCAATCATTGCCAAACACCTACAGACAATGATCCTGACAATGACGTCTTAGCGAAGCCATCATCCCTGGGAGGCTCCAGCGGCCTCACGAGCCCCGTGAACATATTCATTAGAGGCTCTGGTCATGGTGCAAGTGGGCCCTTTGTTGGCCCATAAATAATTACTGTGATTTATGGATCACTCTTTTGCTTTTTCTTCCTCATTTCCCTTGTTCTAAAGTCTGTCCACAAATTCTACTCGTGCTGGTTTAAATCAAAATAATGAAACCTCCAGACTCCTCTAAGGCCACAGAGCTGGCTGCCTTCTTGGCCAGCTTCTCAGCCCTACAGGACCTTGACCACGTCATCCGCAGAGCTTCTGGCTCCAGCCGACCTCAGGTACCTGAGCAGGACCAGGCAGCGTCTTCCAGGCTGACCTTACACCACAGCTACAACCAGGAGAAAGAATACCTGTGCGTCTTCCTGTGAGAGTGGTCCCTGGGGAAGGGTCACTGCCCTTCCTGACAACGATTTCTGACACGCCAACTCTGTAAATGCCGGTCAGCTGGTGGGTCTCGGTTCTGTGGCCACTTGCCAGCCTTGGTAGTTACAAAGCCGAACATCTCCTTCCAAAGCACAGCAAATACAGCCTCCTCGTAATGAGCAAAACCAACAGCGGTCACTGCAAATGAATGTCACCCTTTAGATTCCAGTAACAGAGAAGGTTCAACAAGCTGTACTGGGTCCCTTTTATTGGTACTTATATTCAGTTATACAGCACATAACTCATGGTGGAATTGTTAAAAAAGGGATTTGTTTGTTTTCCTCGAGCTGTGTCTTTTATCCTCACTGGTAAAATCTTGGACCCTGACTCAGCCCCTACCTTGGAGACCTTAGTGATCCAAACCAGTTCAACACAAGTCCACAAATATTTACGGAGCTCCAAGCCTCAGCAATGGCCAGCACATATTTTCTGAATGAATAAATACAACAGAATGATCCTCCTTCGATGGGAGGCAGGTTAAAGAGAAATATGTGAGGGTGACAAGGAATCTTGTCCCCCAGTAGATACTAGTTCACCAAAAGAATTGGTCTTCTGCGAATTATATCATTAAGGAGGGAACATAAGGCAGTGGACAGGGGACCAGATCATTTCAGGGCTAGTTATTACATTATTCTGGGCACACCGCATCGTTTCCCTGTGTTTCAATTTCCACAGCTACAAAATGGATGGAGACGACGTCCAGATAATCTCCTTACTCTAAACTGTGGTTCTAGGAGTTCCCCGAGTGTGCAGCAACCCACTGATGTGGGGTAAAGATACCGATAGGCCTGTTGGATCCTGTGATGTCAGTGCGGTCATGGGTGTCTCTGTGGCTTTCATGAATGCACAAAGACTCCAGTGTATGACCATGGGCTATGCGACTTGACTGTGTGCTTTCCACTTCTTTCTGCCTTGGTTTTCTCACCCAGGGTTCCTTGTAACTCTAATATTCTGGCTTTCTCTAATAGCTTCCTCCAAAGGAGGACAGAGAAATGTGTAGGGAAATCTACACAAGGGCATCTCTCCTTGCCATTAGAGAAACAACCCACCTAAAAGCATGCATCCTCTGCAGTTGTCCTTGTTTATGAAGGACAGTGCATTAGTCCTGTCAGGGGGAACAAATGAATCAATTACTATGGCGATGTGCTGCGGTTCTCTAAGCCCAGGACCATGGAAACTGTGCCTTAACAGCATGTTAGATGCAAAACACATGGCATGTTTTAATTAAATCGATCCTTTATAAAACCCAACTCCCAGGACAGTAGTGCCACACGGTAGAGGCATTAGGCTACTCTGATGACCCTTCAGGGAAGAAGGCCAAAGAGGGGACAAAGCAAAAGCAATCAGAGATGTAATTCCACAGGGAAGGGGTAGGTGAGTGAGGCTCATGCCAAAATCCAGATGTGGTGCTATGAATGGTTCCCAGTGTGAGAAATGGCCTGGAGATTTTAGGAACTGTTAAATTGCCTTTTGGTGACCACAATTTTCAATAGTCTTCTCCTTGGGGTTGACAAAAATGCCAAACATGTTGTAGCAAAAGCATCCCGGGAATTGATGATATGAACACAAGATTTATGGCTGGCAGGTGAACTTACCCTGAAGTACAGAAAAAATGAGAGAGGAGAAAGTGACTCAGGTAGCATCTCTGTTAGGCGAATTGCAGCCCCAAGGCCCTAATAGGCTACCCGGAGCCATAAAACACCACAAATAGACACTGCTCTGCACCCAAAGATTCCAACTTTGCACGCTTCTATCTTTGATGGGCATCACATTCAAGAGATTGAAGAGGGATATTTTCTTAACAAGACCAAAAGAAAAGATTACATTTATAAAAATAACCAGACACATAGGACGATGTATTTTGCATTCTCCTAGTAAGTTATCAACAAGAAATTACCATTTCTACTACACAAAGAACTTCCACAAACCACTAAGAAAAAAACAGACAAGTCAATAGCCAAACAGGCAACTGAGAACAGGAATTGCACATGGCCAATAAATATATAAAGAGTACCTGATCCCAGGGACAGTCAGGTAAATGCAACTGAAGCAATGATGAGGTATCACTGTTGAAAGGTGATGGGTGTCATTTTGGACTAACCTTAAAAACAATGATAATATCCAGCGTCAAGGACAAAAAGAGTCATGCTTACTGATGAAGGAAGCATGAACTGCCACAAGACATGGGGAAGGTAATCAAACTGTGCTTATTACAGATTAAAAGTCCATTTCCCCTTTGTCATAACAATCACATTGCACAGAATCTATTCAACAGAACAGAAATAAAATCACTAACATATAGAAAAATATGTATCTGGATTTTACTTAAGACTTGAATATTATTTTTAAAATCGTGATTCCCCTAAAGGCCTATGAATAGGGAAATGGGAGGCTATATTTTGTTACATGCTTATAGAAAACAATGAACTTATTAAAAAGAACAAGACCTAGAAAGATGTTCTTTATATATTATTAAGTTTTTAAAAGCATACTTCAGTTTTACATGTATTATATGATGTCAGTTTTATAAAGAAAAAGAAACAATTTCTCCAAGTATGTGCATGGGTACATGCGAACTGAGATAATGGTACAAGAATATTTCCATCAAATTACTGGGAATATAAGCTACAAAGGACGGTGGAAATAAGAAGGAAGGGTAGAAGACAGGTTCTGTACTTTTCCTTTGTGAATATTTATACATTACAGAATTATTTGGCTTGCTGCAACTTGGATGCAATAAAAACAACAGCAATAAAATAGAATGTTAAAACAACCAGAAAACAAAATAAAATGAAACAAAAGCCACACCAAATTCTAGCAGAACCATAAATCTTCCAAGTATGGCCCCAGAGTCTAGCAAAGCTCCTCTGACAGTTGATTCTCAGTAAATGTTTGGTGAATACATTAATGTTAAATATACAAAAACATTTATTAAATGTGCTTCAAAAAATTGGTATTTCAAGGTCCAAGGAAAGCTTTTTCCTCACATGTTGTTTCTCCATTCTTTACAACAGCTTAGTATCTGAAAAATTATTTGATATAATTTACAACCTTCTAGAGGGCCATTAGAAGCTTCTAGAACCACAGCAAATAAGAGTGTCTTATTAAAAAAAAAAAAACATGTGCATCTTGTACTAGTCTCACTTAGGAAAAAAGTGGCTGCTTCTATTTCATTTGGGGTGAAAGACTACGAATGCTTCACCTTTTGGACGTCCTGGAACAGTCCTACAAAGCTGTTTTATGTTTTCCTCTGAAGTCTAGGAAATCTTATGTGGCCAAAGCACTAAACATACACACATACATACACACACATACACACACACACACACACACACACACACACACACACAGAGGTTCATATATTATATGATTATTTGGGCTTCAATCTTAAACCAGTGAGTATACTAACATATTACCTGCTAGTATATTACCAGCTACTTCTCTGACACTGTCTGTGAAAATGCCCTAAATGCCCTGTGCATAGTTTTATTCTTGTACCTGCCAAATTTTTCCATAAATATCTGTCCACCTAGCTGGTAAATGTTTCTATAGTTCTCTTTCCATCGAAACAATCACCATCTAGAAGCAAGGACTGTGATGTTCTCATCTTTGTACACTGTGTATGCTCACTCATGGGTCACTGAAGCTGGGGAGGGAGGGGGAAAATCACTCATTATTCATTCACTGATGTAGCAAAGGTACTGCATACCTACGGTGTGGAGGGCACTGCTCCAGCAACTGGCCAAAGCATGGACCAAGCAATACACAGACTGGTCAAAATTCCTGTCTTTGTAAAGCTTATGTTCTAGTGGGGAACAGAGCACAAACAGATACAAGTACAATAAGACTCCCTATACAGTGGACTGTGAAGAGAAGTACAGTAGAGTAAGGAGACAGAACAAACAGGCACATTGTAATTTTTAGGTTGAGTAGACAGAAAGATCTCTCTGAGATAGTGGCATTGACCACATACCTGAAAAAAATGAGAGAGTGAATCAGTCATGTAGACATCTGGAATAGAACATTCTAGGCAGGCAACAGCAAGTGCAAAGCCCCAAAGACAAGAGCAAAATCAGTAAATTTAACAAAGAGCCAAGAAGTCGGGGTGGGTGAGCAACGGCAAGACTCCAGAGAGCCCCAAGGCCATGGCACAGTTAAGCCAAGTCCACCGGTCCCTTTGGAAGCAATGTGGAGCACAGAGCACAAACAGGTCCTCACAGGAAGGGTGGGCTGAAGACAGAGTGGGGAGGGCTAGTTCCCAGCCCACAGAATTGGTTGGTGGAGAGTAAAGGACATAAATCTAGCCCCACTGTGACACCTGCACCACGGTCTCAAGGCCTCACTGTTGACACCCTGAATAGACTGATACCCTCCTTCCTCTCTGCCGCCCTTTTTACCACCACTGGAGCAGCCTTCATGCAAAATGTACAGCTTTGAACACCCAGTGAGAGGTGCCACTTGGGAAGCGAGACCAAGGGAGGTATTGTTCCTGGCTCTTCTTCCCGACGCCCCCCGACCCCCGTAGCTTCGGCACAGCCCCACCCCTTCGGAAGGATGCTACTGGCCACAGACTAGCAGGAATCCATCATCCTGTCAGCAGACCGGAGCCGAGCCCAGGCAAATGGCACTGTCTCACCCTCTGCCACCCACCAGGTGTCAGAGCAGGGAGGGCAGAGAAAATGTCACGAGCTTCTAGTTCAAATGCAGATTCGACATGAGCCAAACAACTCGAACTAAAAACAGCTACCACAGAAATGTTTTAATGGGTACAAATAACCGCTGTGAATTCAGAAAAAAGAAGGGGCACATCAAGTTGGGGCGCCTCTAGTCACAGCAACACTGGACAGCTGACATTTGAGATGTGGGCCTCTATATGATGTCAAAGTTGCCTCAAAAGCTGACTTGCATGCGTACATAATCTGCCATTGTTATATAATCCCGCCCTGCCCAAACGTGACACAAGTCCGACCAACTGCCAGCACCTTGTCTTTGATTTTGCCCTCCTCTTCTTCCCTCCTTTCCTTCTTCCTTTCTTCAGATCAAGAGCATTCAGATCCTCTGCTGTCCAAATTTAGGAAAACTCTAGATATGTGTTTTTTTTTTAATTTTAATGGTACATTTTAGATGTACATAGTGATAACATTCATCATAGGGGATTTGTACCTGTACATGACATATCTTGTTGCTTCTTTTTTTCCCCGTTCCCCTCCCTTCCCTTCACCCCTGTTTTGGAAGCATGTATGACCATGAAGCTAACTGCACCAATATGATCAGTTAAATATGCTCTAGAAAATACCCATTCTCTCAGGGAAGAGTCCCGTGTTCCCACCCATCCACTCAGGACTCTTAATATCTCATTTTCTTTCCGACACACTTTATGAGAAGGCATTATACCAGGCTCTATGCCAGATTACAGGTTCCCCAGAAATCTCTACGAACTTGCTACAATTATTACCGCAATT
Organism: Hystrix cristata; assembly: GCA_004026905.1. NCBI lineage: Eukaryota > Metazoa > Chordata > Mammalia > Rodentia > Hystricidae > Hystrix > Hystrix cristata. Next base: position 127,333 of record PVJO010001866.1, read on the forward strand.
TGACAATCCAAGATGATAACTCACTCCTTACAAATGGAGAATCCCGAGTTCAAAGCCATGGTCAGGAGCTCACCTGGAGAAGCCCTAACTCTCAACATTAACCCTTCTCTTAGGAGCAAGGCAGAGACAGGAAGAGACACACATGTGCACACACACACTGAAAATAGCCCAGTTTTCTCAAGAATACTTTATGATACAGACCTTAGGAAAAAAAGCGGGGGGGGGGGGAATGGTTAAAACCCTACCTTTGGATCATGAAAGAACTTATTTGGGAGAATCATCAAGAAATAAATATTACAGGGAAAGTTGTTGAATTTCACTTAACTTTATTTTGGTAGAAAAAGTGAGATTCTTATTTTATTGCTATTATTGAAATTATTTTTGTTATCGGTGCTGAATACTTTTAAATATCAGAAACAAGAGTTAGACAAATTAATAAGCCAGTCCATAAGCGTCTGAAAGTGAAGCATGCTAGTCAGATTTTCATTGCTGGCCCAAAACATCTGACATACACAGCTTAAAGGAAAAAAGGTTCGTTTTGGTTCCCAGTGCCACAGGTTTCAGACCACGGCAAGCTGAGTCCAAAGCAGAAACATCACGGCAGAAGGACATGGTGGAAGAAAGTTGTTCGACCCGTGGCAGCTGGGAAATACTGATAGAAAGAGCCAGAGAGAGAAGAAGGGGTAAGGGACAAGAGTAAACCCTTCCAGGTTATACCCCCGTGACCTACTTCCCCCAACAAAGCCCCACCTCCTAATAGCACATTTAGTTAGGAACTCTTCAGTGGATTAATCCATTGTGAGGTTACCGCCCCATGATCTAACCACCACCCAAAAGCCCCAATTCTGAACACATGAACCTTTTGGGGGACATTTTTGATTGAAACCCTAATATGAGGGCTCCTTATATTGTATGTTCCAGGTTGAGAATAGATGGATGGATGGATGGGTGGATGGATATAAAGCAAGAAGGAAACAGACAGATGGACACACATACACACACACACACACACACACACACACACACACACAGAATCCAGCATGTAACCTAGTGCTTTTCAACTAGAAGACATTTGATAAATGTTAGTTAAATGGAATCAAACTAAGCAAAGTAAAGTTCACATACAGGATAGGAGAAGCAGGTAAGAAATAGAAGAGGCTTAACATAGATAGCATGGATTATGTGACATGCAACCACATAAGCAAATGAGGTAGAGGAGAGGGAAAGGATGCACTGGCCTGGGTCTCCACAGAGCCAGAGATCAGCTTAGAAGAGAAAGAAGAATTAAGGGCTAGAAGGCTTCAGAGAGTGTAACCCACGAGCACAGTAGCCAGTATAGAACAGAACCTGCTGGAAAAGGGAGCAGGGCCTGAGGAGGCCCACAAGTCAAGGAATCGCACCGAGCCACCCTTTAGAGAAGGAGACTGTATAACAGTCAACTGACAACAGCGCTGGATGGATTTTGCTCTATCACATGTGTTTTCTACCTCGGTTTGTTTGTGTTTTGTTTCAATTTTGCAAAGCATTTGTAGCGAGCTGTATTTGCAATGTTTTCAAAAGACCCAGCCCTGGAAGGAAAGGGGAGCCCGATGGCTGATTCCTGTTCCCTGCTGTCACAATGGAGGCAGCACTGCCCTAATCCTTCAGCTAGAGAGATCCCGGGAGGAATTAAAAGGCCTCTTTCAGGCTATTCCTGAGCCCCTGAGGCGGAAACGCCCTCTCAGCAAGAGGTAACCTCAAAGCTATAATGCAGGTCAGCTACACAGAGCAGATCAGTCCCACAAGAGCCACGCGAACTCTCCCAGTGTAGAGAGAGGGGTCACCACATGAACACCTGTCCGGTCCTCAGCAGGGCAAGGTGACCTGGCAGGAGGTTCTCTCAGGGGCTCCACGTCCCTCTCTCAGGCCTGTCGCCCACTCGGATGCTGTGAGCCAGCCTTGAGCTGTCGTGGACATGTGAACGCTGCTCCATACAGCGCCAGCCTGGTCATGGGGCTTTTCCTGATTCTGCTTCAGCACTGAAATTCTTAACAGCGGAGGTACATTCACTGGGGACTCAGTGGAATACAGTGTCCTCAAGATAGCAGGAAGAACGTGAGGGATGTCTCTCCTCGCTCACGTGAATCATGCTTGGTGAAATGGAGGAATTTCAAAGTGTGTTTCCCTTTGGGCTCTGGTCATTTTTTCTTTAATGGAGACTGGGTGTATAGCTTGGTGCTAGAGCACTCTTCCGGCAAGTGTTTAATTCCCAGCACCACAAAAAATAAGTAAATAAAATAGCTCCACTACCTACCCCAACCTCACCTTTAGTTCCCAGAAATCATTACACTATCAAAATCATGCGTAGTGTGCTAAAAAGATCAGCCCTGCCCAGATTTCCGGGCTGTAGATGGTCTCCTCCTATTTGGACCCTCTGCTGCTCTACTTAAGCGCAGCTCAAGGGAATAAAAGCATTTTCTTGCAACCCACACATTGTAATGTCTGACTCCTCATCCCTTGCAACTAAGGGATAAGCAAATCTAGAAAAGGGAAGCTGGTTACATGTAGTTTACTTGTAGGATGCCTGGCTGTTGGATCCTAGAGCTGAGACACTGGAAGAAGGGTTCTTCTTCCACGTTTCTCTGAACCGGACTGTAGGCTCCCCTCCTGCTCCCACTGAGCCTGCTGTTCTGAAGAGACAGTTCAATAATATATTCAAACATGGCCCTGCAAAAATAAAGTTGTACATTATGTTCTCAAGTTGTTTCCACTTACCTACAAATGCCTCAAGTTTGCCTTTAGAGTAGAGTAGTACTTCACTGTGTATAAATATTACATTTTCCTTGCTCATTCATCTCTTGATGGACATACGCAATCTAGCTATTATAAATTGTGCCTCTGTAAACATGTGTATGCATGCATCTTTGTAGTATGATGATTTGAACTCTTTTGGGAAGCTTCCTAGAAGGGAGATCGCTGGGTCAAATGGAATTTCTATTTTTAGTTTTTCGAGGAATCTTCGCACTGATTTCCATAGTGGTTCTACTACTTTACATTCCCATCAACAATGTAGAAGAGTTCCTTTTTCCCCATATCCTCGCCAGCATTTTTGGATGATAGCCTTTCTTTCTGAGAAATTCAAATATAAAAATATATATTATACATAAAAATTACATATATGTTATATATAACATATTATATGTGTTACATACAAAGTATTTTATATATACAAATAAAGAAAGAGAAGATAGATAAATAGAAAGAGGTTCAAATAATTCTCCAAATTACCTATTCTGTTGTTTCAAAAATATTTCAAAATATATGCTAACGTGTTTCTTTTTTTTTTTTTTTTTTTTTTTTTTTTGGTGGTGCCGGGGCTTGAACTCAGGCCCTTAGTGCTTGCAAGGCAAGCACTCTAATCACTGAGCTAAATCCCTGGCCCCTAACTTGTTTCATTTATACTACTTGTTTTTCTTAGTTTATTGAAAAGAGTTTTATGCTATTACCTCTTTGTTTCTTCTTTGTGAGAGAGAATTTTTTGTCTGTCTTGTACTCTACTTTGAAGACAATATGCTATGTGTTACCTATTGTTATTCTCCCATTATTTTATTTTTTTCATATTCGTGAAATAAAAAAACAAAGCTGTACAGCTCGGCCAAATCATATCAGGGTGGGGCCATCCTGGAGTTCCACCTAGGGCCTCGCCCATGCTAGGTACACATCATACCAGTGAGATACTCCCTCTACCATGGAGACACACTCTCGGCCCCTGTGACTACTTTTAATAAAGCAGATTTTGGCTAAGTTTTAAGAGTATTTGGGCCCCTGATGGGACATTTTCAGGGATGATCAAAATTTTCCTATTCACATAGAAAGTTTACAAATACACATTTGAAAAGACTCTTTAATAAGCTATGTGACAGGGGCTGGGGATTTAGCTCAGTGATTAGAGTGCTTGCCTTGCAAGCACAAGGCCCTGAGTTCTATCCCTGGCACCACAAAAAAAAAAAAAAAAAAAGCTATGTGACAAAGTCTTCAATTACTTGGTTATTCATCTAGAGAAACTCTAAGAGTCCTTAATTCCAGCAATCTCTTTTATTTATAATGAGAACCAAACCAGAATGTACTTCTGGGTGGGACCCTCCTGCTGAAGGACCACAGCAGCAGGGCGGCAGGGCAGCCGCTCGCTGGGGACAGTGACCAGGAGTGGGCATCTCACCCATCTCAGCCATGTTCTCTTTCTTGACATCAGTGTTGGTTGCACAAGTGAAGATCAGTTAATATGCACGTCACTCTCTGAATGTTTCTCTGTGTATATTGCAATAAAACTAAAAAGGAAATGGCACCAAAGAAAAGGCGGGAAGTGAGTCATGCAGTCCAACAAACGGCCAAACAGCGGGCATTATGCTACCCTTCCCTTGCCTTACAAAACTTAGAGACCGTCTCATTCACCACAGGACTCTGATCAGCCCGAGTTCTCTGCAGACAGCTTTCTTCACAAGCCTGTTCATTCCAGGGTGGTCGTTCCTTAGGAAGCCATGGCTCTTGTTTTCAGCCAGCAGCCAGCCTTGCTAGCGATGCCAACAGTTACACATCACTCCCTCCCTCCCTTTTCCTGCACTCCAGGCCCAATAATTCCTCTGATAGTCAAGGACTCCTTCCCTGAGCAAAGACACAGATCACGGCTATCAGCTGGGTCCCTTGGCAGCTCGGCTCCAGGCAAGATTTGTCCCCTTGTTTGTCTGGAGCTTTGGTTTTAATTTGTAATGTTTGCTTAATCTACTATTAGTTGGGCTGAATTTAATTTAACTCATTGTAGCAATTCATTTCTTTCAATCTTCTATTACTGGGTATCACTCTTAAGTTGTAAGTGATTTTTCCTTCTCTAATCATTATGTTGGAGCCTGTTGGCCCAGTTATTCCTCTTTGCAAGTAACATCTGCAATTAAAAATATATATAATTGCAGAGAGAGAAGAGTGATGGGAATGCTGAATGGGGTCTGTACCCTCAGTTCTTTTCATTAGCTTCTACATTCAAAATGAAATCAGGCGAAGTGATAATAAGGAGCTACTTCCTTCTCTGCCGTCCCACTGTCAACAGAGAAGCAATAGCAGCCAGCCAGCCCTTTCTTACTATAAGTCCATAAAGTCAAAACCAAGCACTTAGCAATTGTTTTTAAGAATTAAAACAAACAAAAAAAAATACCTCTAGTTTGGCTTGTAGCCAATCATATCATTTGGGTGTTTATAAATGATCTCGATCTAAAGGCAGAAATAATCTTGGGGAAAAAAATGAAATAATCTTGGGGTCTTCATGATTTAATGACAAATTTGCAGGTGGCCTTATGATAAAGACGTCTTTCTATACAGAGTTCAAAATATATAATAGATGTTTTTCATAAAAAGCTTGATGTTATCTCTTGTTTTGACCTTACACAGTTTACACCTTCTTAAAAGTATAGTTCGCGGTCAGGCATGGTGGTACCTGACTGTGATCCAGCATTCTGGGAGGCAGAGGCAGGAGCACTGCAAGGTCTTGAACTTGGCAAGAACTTGGCCTGGACAATTTAGGAACTTAGCAAGACCCTGTCTCAAAATCAAAAATAAATAAATAAATAAGGGCTAGGGGTGTAGTCCAGTGCAAAGGCCCTGGGTTCAATCCCCAGTATCTCTCTCTCTCTCTCTCTCTTTCTCTTTCTCTCTCTCTCTCTCTCTCTCTCTCTCTCTCTCTGTCACACACACACACACACACACACACAAAGTGCAGCTTGCATCCCACATTACTGAAACACTAAGATTTATCAGGATGCAATCAATCCAGCTTCCTCCAAAATCTCTCAAGAGATTTTTTTCTTTAAACTACTAGACTTTTAAGTAGAAGGATAATCACAATTTTAGGGAGTATCTCTCCAGCATCATGGGAGACTAGCAGATAGAGTGTGACACACAGCGTTTGCACACAAACCATTTAACCCAAAGCCTGGCTTATAGTAAGCACTCAACAAGTATTAGAATAATGAGAACAGCACGCACTAAGATAGAATCTATTATCATGTGGAATATCCTAGCCAATTTGACTTTTTATCTCTGTAGGGAAATAAACTACCAAGTTCTATCTTTCCAAAGTTCACATTTCCAAACAGAGCAGGCGCTCCTTCGAAGTAGACAGGACACGTCTCACCAGAACGGTGACTGCTGTCCCTAACCACTCCCTTAGTAGAAACTTAAATTTAAAAAGAGCAATCCAGCACAGGTGATCTCCAGGACACCCTTGGAAACTGCCTCCAAGCCACATAGGAAATCTTTCGGCTAATTGTCTCAGGCGCACCCCACAGCATATCAGTTGTGCAGAATTTATCTGGAAGAACCCACCAGGCTCCAAATCCCATCTAGTGTTTATCTGTTTGCTGACTCTAAGTGAAATCAACTGCATAAAGACAGCAGTATTTTCCCTGCACACTTTGTTGAGACTGGCGTGCATCAGGAGATTTGGGGAAAGCTACAACATTTGAAGTAACTGAAATGGGTGGCCCTAGCCGGCCTTCGGTGAGCTCAATATCTATGTTTTTATCTGTAAAAAGTGATAGAGAATAGATTGGACAAGAATATGGTCACAGGCTACCCGTTAACACATAAAAACCTTCAAATAAACTCTATATATCCAAAAACAGGTACATATATGGAATAATAGGACTTGATCATCTCTTTCAGCTCTGCTATCTAACATAACCTTAAGTATAAGCTATCAAAAGAAAGAAAGAGGGCTGGGGATTTAGCTCAGTGGTTACAGTGCTTGCTTAGCAAACACAAAGCCCTGAGTTCGATCCCCAGCACCAAAAAAAAAAAAAAAAACAAAAAAAGAAAGAAAGAATATGAGAAAGGGTTGACTCTGTGTGTTCTCTGGAAGGTGAGTTTGCCGTGTATCTAAGTCAAGACTCATGAAACCGAGCCAAGCCCAGCACCCGTCTCTGTCAATGAAGCGCTACTGCGAGGCAGCCACTCCCTCAGTGGTGTGTCGTCTGGGGCTGCCCTCCCTCCACCACGACGCAGGTGTGCAGATGTAACAGAGACTGCGCAGCTCACAAGGGCTGAAAATATTACTCTCTGACCTGATACGGTGCATAAAAGTTTGCCAGCCCCTGCTCCAAAAGAGGCTTCACAACGCGGATTTTAAAGACCAAGAAAAAAAAATCAAAGAGCTGAACCCTGAAGGCTGGATAGGGACTCAACAGGCCAGAGAGCCCTGCGGACAGGGAGCAGGGTTTGAGTGCTGAGTGTACTCAGGAGCCGGCGCTGGCAGGCCTGAAGGGTGTTCCGAGTAGGGAAGATGAAATGGATGGCGGCTGGACACAAGCCAGAGAACATGGCCACCTCAACGGAGAAGACGGGACTTGACTCTGCAGAGAGTTGGCCGTGACTGAGGGTTTCTGAGAAAAGCGATGACAAAATGAAAGTAAAGATTTGAAGAAGCCCAATTAGAAAGTGGGGTTATTTTGGCGGGGGGTGAGATTCTTGGTGGGAAACTGGGGTCCTGGCCTTACAGGTGCGAGCATGGGCACAGCAGGGAAGACTGAAGGCCAGGGCTTGTCTGGAGATAGGAAGGAGGGGGAGTCACCCGCGCCCCTCCAAGGCTCCCAGCCGAGTCTACGACCCGGTGGCTGATAGCCTCGCGCGGCCATGCCGTTTCTCAAGCTGGCTGCCGCAGGTGTGCCTTTGAGTGTCACCCTCTCAGTCAAGTCCGAAGCAGTTTGGAGGCAGAGCGCTGGGGCTCCTGCGACTCCTCCGACCCAATCGATGCCGTCCACCAACTCACTCGCCCACCCTGTTGCAGAGCAGGGCAGGCGCTGCCTCTCCGAGTCGCTCTGACAGCTCAATACCTTGTCATCGCTAATCCTGCCAGCTCAACAGACCCCTTTTTAAAGACTTCAAGTAAATAGGTGGCTATTATCATCTTTTGGTGAGTTTCTCTACCTATTCTCCTCTTCAGGCTACAGACACCCAGCCTCAAAATCGCAGTTTTGACAGGCAGATTGTGACGTTTAAGTCAATTCCTCATTTTCCTGTTCTGTCTGCAAAGAGTTATGATGGCCTTGGAATATCCATTGGGTGCCCTGGAAAACACACAGGCAGGGTCTCCCTGACTCCTACACTATAGGGTCGGCCCTCTTCTCCCTTGTGACAAGCAATTGCCTTGCAGGGCACTGACCATTGTTCTAGAAACCTTCTGCCCAGACACTCATTAGTATTGCATTAGTCCTTAAACTCAGAGCAAGACGCCGAGTCCACCTCGCTCTTACTTGATGTACTTGAAAGGTCTGTTGAATTTATGGAGGGATAATGTGGAGCCCAGCACCTATTTATGAGTTGATCATTTGTTCCAAACCCCCCTCAAAGTGCCGAAGGTTACCATTCAACCAGGGCCTGCACTAATGCCACTGGAAGGCCAACAAAGCCAAGTGTATGAAAGTTAAAAGCATTAATAAAAGTGTGACTTATAAATTACTTCATCTTTGTCACCCTTTTTGAAATGGGGTGAGGGAGGCCAGGGTAAATTTATTTTTTAAGTGCTTTCTGAGACCCGAACGGGTCAGGCTTGAAATGCTGTAGTCTATAAATCATTCTTTGCAGATCTGGGGGCTGCTGCTGCATCATAACATTAACAAATACTGATTTATTTTATCATTTGCAACTGTTTATAGTACGACAGAAATCCTACTTCATGCAAAGGGAAAAAAAGCAAATACTTACTGAGGGGCAGCGCACCTAATTAACACCTCCAGTTGCCAAGGAATAAAAAGAAAATGCCAATGGGATTTCGGCTTCTACGGGAGTTCATGGAAAGGTGATTTTCATCAGGTTAGCTGACATTAACTCAGCCCCCACCCCGACACCCCCAATACCACAGAGACGGATGGATTTCGTGCTATGCAATTTTATGTACGAATGGCACGTGCGAGAGGTCCTCTTACCAACACACCATCGTTATGTGACACCAGCCACAGCCCCTGCGAGACTCCAACCCAGGAAAGGGTCAGTGGAGATTGCGGACCCCTGGCAACTCTGCCAAACTTGATCTCAAAGCACCAAACGGACAGACACCCACACTCAATGCAACTAAAGGTTCTAAAGAGATTCATTCAGGGTCCCTGCCGGTGCACTGAAGCAAAGTTAACACCAAATACCTTCAAGGAAATAGAAAGGGAAACGCACAGTGTGTTGGAAAGGGTTCGTGGCTCAGCTGTTCTTTCTCAAGCTGCACTCCATATTTGTTTTCCAACTTCTAATTGCTCACAATTTGAGCCTTTTCCTAGCCGCCAGTGAGGGGCTGGAGATTGATTGTTCAGAGAGGTTCAGGAAACTCTAAGGTTTCGTTGCGATAAACAATGACAAAAACACAAACAATGACTAAGAAAACTTGAATTAAGCTGCTGAAAATGATTAACACATATGAGCTCTACAGGGGTGGACTCAATGGAGTAATCCGAAACTAATACACTTGCTTCAGGAATCCATGCAGTGCAGTTGGTCTCCAGGAGGCCCAAGCAACTCTTCAAGTCACCCGTGTAACTAACTGTTCCTTATGTCTGGCAACAGGAAAAATGGTGCTCCAGGGAGCCAGGAGCTGGTCACAACTGTGCAGTGAACCATCGATGGCAGAGACAACTCAAAGTCCCTTGCAATAGTGGGGCCTGGGGAAAAGTTCTCCCAATGGCAAGAATACCTGAGGTTAGAATCGAGGTTTCTCAATCTTAGCATGACTGATTCTTCAGGCCAAACAATTCTTTGTTGTGTGTGTGGTGAGTGGAAATGCACTGTAGGATCATCAGTGGCATCCCCTGCTTCTACCCACTAAAGGCAACCACCACCTCTAAGGCTATGACAATCACAAATTACTGCACACGTGTCCAAATGTCCCAGGAGTTAAAATCTCCCTCTGATACAAACAATGGAGTTAAACAAAAGAACTCTTAGACCTTCCTTCGAACCTAGCCTACCAGCTAATTTGCCTAAGCCACAAACTTTAAGACTTAGGTTCTCCATGTACAACTTTGGGCACTTTGTATTCTAATGGTGGGGACCAAGAGGCTGAATTATAAATCTGCACCTACCAATCTTAGCCAATATAGAAAGAAGGAGCAAGAAGAGACTTTCAGGAACAAAAAACTGTGCCAATGACAAGAAGAAAAGGAAAAGAACAAGTAGCTGTAAGCAAAAAGCAGAGGCAAGTATAGGATCGGCATAAACAGATCCCATCCCACGGGGCAGTCTTAAATTGGAAGAAAACACATGCAGATTGTCACACTAGAATTCAGTGCAGGGGCTGGGGATTTAGCTCAGTGGTTAGAGTTCTTGCCCAGCAAGCACAAGGCCCCGAGTCTGAACCCCAGCACCAAAAAATAAAAAAATTTTAAAAAAATGTACAATTCAGTGCAAAGGACTGTGTTGGTTCCCAAGACCTTCCTCATTTGAGGAAGCCACTGTCCTCTGGTTGAATTTAAAGTCTCCCAGCCTACCAACTATAGTAGATTATATTTGCCAAAGATGCTTGCAACAGCATCTTCCATCCCATAAGCTCTTCAGTAATGTGACCTTGCTCTGCCCTTCACCAAGAGGTGGTTTGTTTCTCTACTTGCTTAAATCTGGATGGCTGCTCTGACCAATGGAATATAGCAGAAAAGACTAGTATCCAAAGTGGGAGCGACTCTTAACTAATTGGCAGCTTCTACCCCTACATCTTGGAATGCTCGGCCTTGGAACATTCCCTCTCAGCACCCGCTGTCATACTGCAACATTCACTATATGCATTGACAGGCCAAGTGGATACGCTCCCATTGAAATTCCATTAAATTCTTGGCCAACCTTACAATGGAATCATCTCGGTCAACCAGTTCAGTCAAACTTCAGTCTCAGCCAACATCTGACTCCAAGCAAGAATCTCCCTGCTGAGCCTCATCAACTCCTGAATTATGAGAGAGATAATCATACATCAGGGTTTTGAGTCAGCAAGCTTTAGGGTATTTTGTTAAACTGTGATAACTCACTGGAATACCAACCACATGGATATTTCTGAGACACTAAAGAAAAATGTGTTATACTACCAAAGGGATCGAGATTTTCACGTGTTGCCTTGACCAAAGGAATTGGCACACAGTAGTGGTAGCACCTATTGGCTGGGTGCTGAACGTTTTCCACCTACTATCACATTGCATCTTGCAGTCCACCTAGGAGACAACCACTGTTTTAGTACACTTGGCCAATGATGGACTGAGGTCTAGAGAGCTTAAATTTTGCAAAGTGACACAAATGCTAGGTGGAAAAATGGGTTCAAATGCAAACTGTCTCCAAAAGCTAATTTCACTGGTAAACTGTGGGCAGTTTTATGGCTGAGATAGAAGCCTGAAAGCAGAGATGACACCAATCGAAAGGGATCCTACCAGAGGCCTCCATCCTCCCACCTCGATTTGGAGAGTAATACAGTCAACCACTGTTCTTCTCCACAGACAGGTTTAAAGGTCTTTTCTGCTTCAAGAAATGTGGCCAGCAGCAGATTCGACCATCTTTGGTGCCATTTCTAAAGGGGTGGGAGGACAAAAAACTTCAATCTTTTGAGGAATTAATTCGGGTCCTTTCCAATGCCTCTGCAACTTAGCTCTGCCTGTCCCTGCTGGGAGGCCTGAAGCAAATCACAAACCCCCTGCAACTCAGTCTTCAGGCGTACCTGGGAATTATCCACACCCATCAGTCATTCAGACCACTCGATATAAAGTATCATCTCAGTGCATCCCTAACGACACATCAGAAAGGACTTCACAAGCAAGGGCCTGCCTACAACCTGGGTCTAGACTGTGCAGATTGTAGTGTTTATGATTAGAACCTAAGTATATGCCAGGAACTGCAGGGCCATGTAAAGCTGCACACACATCCCTCCTGCTGCCCACAAGAGACATACAACTGGGAGAAGACGGTTTTGTTGGGAGTGCTGGACTCAGTGGGAAGCCAAAGACCCTCCAGTCTGAAATGCACACACATGGGCTGACCTTTGCAAATGCCCCGCTGACACTCTTCTGAGATCCCCATGTACCCTAAGTCCACAGTGCTAGAGTGGACACGGCCCACAGACCCCAGGCCTGGGGATTCCAATATTTGTATGCCAATTCCAAAGGATATGCCCGCTACATGCACCTTTCAGCACAGCCCAGGCACGGCCTTCTGAGAGGATTCCACACCTGACCTTTCATGGGATCTTCGGTCACACAGAAAGACACCTCTGCAGGCATAGCCAGGGTCACCAAAGCGTTAAAAGCGAGTCCAGTGCCAGCCTAGGTTCAATTTCTCTTTCCTATCTGCGTTCTCTGAGTAGCTGCTTTCTCATTCTCTCTCTCTCTCTCTCTCTCTCTCTCTTTCTCTCTCTCTCTCTCTCTCTCTCTCTCTCTCTCTCAATGGAAAACCACGACTGGGACTCTGATCTCCATTCACTGTATCACCCCAGGCTGGAGCTTTCTTCTCTAAAAGCCCAGGAAACACGATGATTCAGTTACGTTAGGTTTCTGCCAGCTCCAAAGCCCAAGTTTCAAAGGAAAAGCCACTATTCATCCCAAATTCACCATGTTATGACTTTTGTGAAAGGCCCTAAAACACAATTAATAACACAATTGCATCTTAACTCAGAATTTTCCACTTGGCAGCTTTTCTCAAGTTGGTTGTCATTGAAAATGCACCTTACCTATCTTAGTTTTTTAATTAAAAAAAAAAAACTAAAGGAAGCTATAATGCTTTACTCTGGGGTGCTGATGTCCACTTGGATTCTGCTCAGCATAGATACTGAAGGTTCCCCAAGTAGAAAGGAATCTGTCTCTGACATTTATTGTAAAATTTGTGCCTGGCAGTTGTAGCTGAGTTCAATTCAAAAAGAAATCAAACGTCTGGATGAAAGTGACACAATGTGGCATAAGACATAACCTATAAATTTCTAACCAACACCAGAGGAAGTCACAGCTAGAAGCCACATCACTTGTAGATGTTGACAGAAATAACAGTCATTAATTTTTTTATTTTAATGGTACATTTTAGATGTACATAGTGATAACATTCATCATAGGGGATTTGTACCTGTACATGATATATCTTGTTGCCTCTTTTTATCCCATTCCCCTCCCCTCCCTTCACCCAACAGTTATTAATTTTCATTGCTTAGCTAATATATTAAGCAAACACGTGCATGCTGTGTTACAAAACACTGAGCTCAGGAAGAATGAATGAATTTCAGTCTTTTAGCCATTAGTTCACGCATTCATTCTCTCAGCAGACTGACTGAGCATGCGCAGACTGTCGGGCACTGGGCTCTGTGCCAGGGCCGTCACAGTAAACCCGAGGCCAGTCCCTGCCCTTATGGAGCTTGGTGTCCAGGGAAAGGGACAGGTGTGAAACCTCTCATCATGACAGTAAACAAGAAGTTGTATTTGAGCCCAAGTTCTGAGGTATAAGAACCTCTGTGGAAGTTTTACCAAATCCATGAAGTCAGGAAAAACTTGAGGTGAAGATCTCGTGCCAAGGCAGGAGTCCACCAGGCAGAGAGAAATCAGGGGTCAAGGAACACTGCAGACTGGTGGACAGAAGGGTGGCCAGAGCAGCCACGGTGCAGGAAGGAAGGCAAAGTCTGACACAGGGATGAGGCAGTGACATGGTACAATTCCTGGGTCCACAAACGACAGATGAAAGGTAACATGCCTGGATAGAAAATTAATACTAAGACCCCAACTGATGTGGGAACAGTAGCCGAACTCCAAAACGGCTACAAGACAAGGCCTGACTCTGAACAGATCCCAGTAGAGGAGCTGACCAACTAAGTCCCCAACGCAAAATCTGCGGCCACTTGTCCTCGTGAACAAAGTTGTTCAGGACCCAGCCCTCCTCACTCATTCAGGCATTGTGTCCAGGGCTGCTCGGCCAGGGCTGCTCGGCCAGCAGGTCTGCAAGGCCCACAGAGCTTCCCTCTCTGACTCTGTACACGAAAGCGTGCTGTGCCCTGGTCGAGGAGGATGAGCAGGATTTGAACTCAGTGGGACAAGGAGAGAAAGACGCCGGTAGCTGCTGCCTCAGAGGCCTACAAGAAGCGGGCTTGAGCATGTCTTTTAGCGGATGCCCAGACTGAGGTGTCACAAGAGGGAAAGGACGCACATGATGGATATTCATAACAACACCTCAGAAGCCACACGAGACCACATGTATGCAATGAGGTGCATTCTGCTTCACAGAATAGTGCCACTCTAGGCCAGCTGATGGCACTTTGGCATCTTCTGAAGTCTGCTCTCTGGAAAGCATGACACAGAGAAATGATGCAGAAAATACACCAAAACATGGTGCTGAAGTCCATTTGGAAGATATTAGGTTAAAAAAAAAAAAAAGTTGAACCAATCACTTTATTGCAGGATGTATCAGAGCCTGTGCTTTAAAAACTTCCCCGTGAAAGAAAAAGTTAGACCGTGTGTTTTAAATTCACTTGATCACAAATTCCTGCTTCTTGAACATCTTTTCAGGCCAGACTTCCTTGAAGCATACTTTGAGAAACACAGTTCTGCACTTTACAAAGCCAATCTTCTTTTCTTAATTTCCTCCAAAACAATGTTCAGAAAGGTATTTCCTTTCAAAACAGCCTTGGAGCTGTCAGAAGAGAAAAGGGTTAGCTGCAGCCAGCCAGACAGAAACCTGTGGGTGCATGAGAAGTGAAACTCTGCCCCCCTCAACCTCTCCAATCCCTTCCACACAAACCTTTGGATTTGGTTCTGATTTCCTCTCAAGACCCTCATATTTGTGATTCCCCAGCTTGGCGTTTAATGTTTCTGGCATTTGCCTCTCCTAGCATCTACAAATTGTCAACATCATCAAATAGCACTTGGCTCAAAAATTCTAAATTCAAAACATCAGTTTATGAGAAGCTAATAAATGTTTTTAACTTCTTGAATCGACTGTCTTAGTGCATTCCAATCCTGTATGCCACATTTCTTTTAACTACTGCAAAGATGTGCTTCCCTGCAACTCTGCAATATGCAAACGAACAGGAGCTTGCAAAGCTCAAAATCAAAAAGAAATCAGTCATGGACAAGCAGCCAACCATGCTCACTACTCTTCAGTCTTTCACCTCTGTGCACCAAACAGGTCCGACACCTGGCAGAACAGGAACTAGCTCCAAGACTGATACTACCCTCAGGAATGTCAATGTGACATATTTCTCTTTCCCTTTAGGCATGTCCAAAAGACCCAAGAGAGGGCAAATAAACATTTCCAAAAATATCCACAAACATTCTAGACCCTCTACAGGCAAGCAATTCCCAGGGTATTCACAGCCCTGGAGAAACAGACCAAATTTTCCATTCTTAAAGCTAAAGGGATTTGAAAAGGGCAATGGCAAAATCACACCATTGATGGTGAGCATCCCTGAAGGCAAAGTCCTATTTCAGAATCTGCTACTGCCATCCAGAAACAGCAGGCCATGTGTCCACTCCAAAGTCGTCATACTTTGGCAGTGAATCCCTGCAGGGTTGGAGCAGCCCTGGGGGCTCTGACGAGAGGTGCTAAATAAATTAGTGCTATCATTTATTAGAGCATAAGAAACAGATGGGAATGGGCAAAACGACAGCTGGACGAGAGAGGTTTCAGATGATGAGTCCGTGTGGCACTCGGCTCCGTCTCCACGACGCCTATTAACATGAGTGACCGCTCCTTTCTTGCACCCTGTGCAGATTCTACAGCTCTTACAAAGTCATTGCTTGACTTTCCTTCCTTCCTACAGTTAATTTAATACCTAATTATAAAATAACTGGCAAACTCACAACTTTTTCTTGTGAAACTCTCCCACCAAGGATGATTCTTTTCAACTCATTGTTCCTTGAAACCACAGGGGAGGGAGAAGAAAGGAGAAGGAGTTGGAGGCAAAGAGATAGGGAAATGAGAAGGAGGGGAAAGGCTGCTGATTGTGGGCTTTCCTTCGGGGCCGGGGACAGGTGGGACGCATCCATTCATCCTCATCCGGCCTTCTCCTGATTGCAGTTTTGTCGGCTTTTGCAGCATTCCTGAAGCCGTGTGCTTTTGTTTCAGATGGCTCTCGTCTGCCAGGTGTTTGCTGTGTGGCTTGAGGTTGCTCAGCCGCCTGGCAGTTCTTGAAACTCTCAGTTTAGATGGAGCTTTTGGGACAGAGCCCTCAGCTTGGTTTTCTTTTTCTTTTTTTTTTTTTTCCGGCACATACAAAGTTGTTGGTTTATTCAGCTGCCAAGGTGAGGAAAGACTTCTTCTCTGAGTGAATAATAAAAATGCATCCAGGGCTGGGGATTGAGCTCAGTGATTAGAGTGCTTGCCTTGCAAGCACAAGGCCCTGAGTTCGATCCCCGGCACCAAAAAAAAAAAAAAAAAAAAAAATGCATCCAATAGCAAGGCGCTTTTATACACACACACAGAAAAAGGAACATATTACAGATACAAAAAACATCAAAGTATTTTAATTTTCAGACCTCTTCCCTACCTTCTCCTATACCCTCCTCTAAAAAACCAGGAAACAATTTCTTGTATTAAAAACTAACTTCATAGGACATCTACATAGGAACGGTTTCTGATACATCAGAGGTTACCATACCAACAGTATGGTATAGTTTCAGGTCGATAATTTTCACGAGGAAACTTCTTTTTCCTACCTACTACAATTTCCTCCTTTTTCTTTCAGACAGGACAACTAAGGCTCAGTAGAAATACTCATTACATTATAAACATTCTTTGTTCTCCTTAAACTTGCTGAACATTTACAGATCTGTGACTCCATCACTGCATTTTTTTTATTCCATCTTATACATAATTACGGAAACAGGAAAAAATAAAACTAAAATAACGAGGATAGCCAATACACTTTTAACAATCTGTTTTCTGATTCTCTTTAGATGCCAAGGTGTTCAGGATCACACGCAGGATTCATGTTTTATTGTAGGATATGTGAGATGCATTTTCATAATTTAGTTTTACATATGTTGATTTCTAAGCACTAATTTTTATGTATGTTAATGCATTTAAATAAACACAGCAAGATTCATTTATAAGGGCACATACCATCCCTTGTTCAGGCAGAAGAAAATGGAAAGTTAATCTACTTAGAAAAACAATGCCACTAAAACTCTAACTTCAGATTGAGTTAGCCTGAGGTTTTCTAGAGGAAGGTTCTTTAAAATTCGAAAGAGTTCCTGAACATTCATCACGGATGTAGAAAAGGGCAAAAATTTCTGTTCTAGGAGAAGCTATAGAAATGAAGGAAATATTTTAATCTTTTAGCAGTTAATACTGACAGCATACATTCTCCCTTAATCCTTTTCCCTTCATCTTTTGGAATGTATTTTATTCGTTCTTGACAAAAGCCTGGGTGCCAAGACTCCGGAAACACATTCTCTACAAACTGGATTTTGTTTAAACCCAAGGGGTGACCTTCCAGGCCAGGGCAGTGGAAGCCAGCTTGGTGCGAGCCAGTGATACAGAATGTTCATTCTGTAACTGCAGGTTTTGGGAAAATGTAGGCGGGGTTTGAAACTTTCCTCCTCAAAAGCAACAGAAACACCCCAAATGGTGTCATATCTAGGTAAGTCTATGGAAAAACAGGGAGATAAATTCATATTTCTACCACTTTCTTTTCTGTAATTATCCAATTTATTTCAATTTCCTCCCTGGAAAGAAATGTCAGAAAAGACCATGCTCGGAAATGTTTTTGTTTTTTTCAGTGCTGGGGATCAAACTCAGGTCCTTGTGCTTTCAAGGCAAGCACTCTAACCACACAGCTAAATCCCCAGCCCATCCTCAGAAATGTTTTTTTGGGGGGTAGACAACTTCTTGCTTTCTGATGGTTGAGCCCCTCACTCTGTAATAGGTGTTGTATTGCTGAGTAACAAAAAGGATGATGGTCTACTTTTCCCTTCCCGTAAAGTATACTCAGATAGAGTAAACTGGGGTGAGGCAAGTACTGAGTGTGGAGAACATTTACCTTTCTAAATATGGTGCTTTTTTGACTATTTCTTCATTGACAGCTTCATTTTATCCAGAGTTTGTCAGAGGCTGTGTTCACAATGCACATTTTCTGCAGCTAAACGATAGACTCCGTGGGTATATACTCAGTACATGGTAGTACTGTAGCTTGCCAGGGCATGGCAGAGTTTGGTTGAAAAGGTGTAAGTTTAACTGTACAGTTTACCCCTTTCTTAATTAGCAACATCACAATATATCAGAACGAATGATGATCTTTACAGCGATGCAGTAGGAGTTTGTTAACTGCCTTTTGGAAGTCAGTGTAGGAGTACGTTGTGTCCATGGGTTCAGGGCAGGTTGTTTCCCTAATCAATTTAGTTAGCCAGTCACAGCAACAGCCAGAAGCAGGAGAGCCGGCAGTCTGCTCCAAGTGTTCGGGCGTGGGAGTGGCTCTCCTCAGTGCTCCGCTTAACTGTTTGGTGGCCAACCGCAGTGCCCCATTTAGGGTGGCAGCATCTCTAGAGAGGTGGCCAGCACTTCTAAGAAGCTTCTGAAAAGGTGGGACTCCAAAAAGAGCCAGAGGGGGCCATTCAGGAATCGCGTCCAGTTTGGACACACAGTGGGAACAATGGGAGAGTCTCAGACTTATCTCTCGGAGTATGTGGACTGGTGTACTTGGATCCAAGAGGTTAGTATGATATAGCCAGGAATTAGGGTTTAAGGTTTTCCAAGTTATAGAGTATTTTAAAAGTCCTTTCGCTTGCCAGGTAAGACGCTGGAGACGCTGCGTTGCTTGGTGGGGTGCTACGGGCTCCTCCTCTTCAGAGGAATCCCATCCTCTTCCAGAATAGACAGCACTTACGCGCCAGATGTTTTCTTCTTCTGCTTCACTTTAAGCGGTCAGGAGAACGAGTTCTGGGACCCATTAGAAAAAAACAGAGCGAGGAACTAGACAAAGTTAACGATCTAGGCCAGCAGAACACTGATTAACACTCACAAATAGAAACCAGAAATGAAAAATCGTCCACCAAGATTCATTTGTCTTTCAGTCCATTACACATGGTCTGTAAAGTATGTCTCTGGCCCATATCACTGTATCGTTCATCAGGAATACGTTGCACAGTCTTCACTTAAAAAGGAAACATCTTAGTTCTCAGGGCCAGTTCAGTGTGTTAAAGTATTAGTGACTTAAACAGTGGTGCAGGTCACGGAGTACCTCCTTCAAATCCTGGCTACTCAAGGAGAGAAGGTTCTTCATCTATGCAAGGCAGTCTCCCCAGTGTCTCAACTGGTTCTGATATTGTAGAGACACTTTGCACCCTTTGTTTTGTTGGCAGTGATAGTGTATCTACTTGGTAACACAGAGAGCTCAGTATTTGCTTGCTTGCTTGCCTGCTGGTATATCAGCTTTGATGCAGTGGGGATCATGGGATGAACTGTCAAGGACATCTGGTACGCAAGGATCCGATGTTTTTCACGGGTGATGCAAACGCCCTTGGAAACTGGTGACTTAGTGGCTGAACAATCTAGAAAGGTAGCCTTCTCCTTGAAGGTTTTGTTCTGCTTTCTCGCCTCATGCCCAACAGCACGAACCTGCTACACCTAGCGCCACCAGCCCAGTCCTGAATGTCGTTCGGCTCCTCCTTGATGATCTCTCAGCTTGGTTTTCCGAGGCACGCTACCAAAATGTCTGCACAATGGCATGAAGCCCTCGGCTGCCATCCCTCCATACCAGGAGATGAAGACCAAAATAAGCAAAACATACACCATTGATTCAGAAAGCATCTTTCGATGCTTAACTTCGGACAAATGGAATTATTTTAAATACCTCCCTTTTAAGGTTTCATCCAGCATTTTTTACTACTTGTTCATGAGCTAGTATTATATGTTCAGTATACATATACACATCTTAGAAACTGGTCCTCTCTTTGAAGAGTATTGGTTGGAAGTCCTTCCTGCCCAAGCTAGACTTCCAGAAGTTCTAAAAGTCTCTTGTAGAACAGTTTCAGGTAGACCTCCAGCAATTCTTTCAAAAATTTATTTAAAATCAGTTAACTCCTTGAACGTCAGAAAAAGAAATTTAAAACACAATTCTTGTTCTGAAGCAGCTCAGACTGTTAATAAAATGGGACATAAAATTATACAAAAATAGAATGGTAAGAATAGTAACTGCATATTGAACACCAAGTATATATATCAAGGACCATACTGTATGAGTAATATGCGAGTGTGCGCGCGCGTGCACACACACGTGTGTGTGTTTTCTCAATTATTCTTCCTAAAATAATCAATGAATATGGAATTATGCTCCAAAGTGGATGAAGAAACTGATACTGAAAGAAACAGCAGAAATCCATCCTGATGTGCATATAGTCTGTTGATACCTTGGATGGCACAAAGAGAGATGAGGGGTAAGCTTGAGTCACTAGGGAAACTTCTCTAAAGAAAGGACCAAGGTGGTCTCTCATGTTGAAGGAGACCCAAGACTGATCCCCGGATGCCTGGACTGACGTTCCCTCTGGGGCCCTCCTAGCCCAGGGCGCTCACTATCTGGTCTTCGGTGAAACACATTTCTTAATCTCATGGCACAGTGAGACTGAATAAAAAACAGGTCTCCCCTCCCAAGTAGAGAAACAGTAAGAGCAACCAATGAAGGCTCAGGTACCAGCCTTAACAATGAAAACAGTCACCTTGGAGCACACAGAGGCAGCTAGGAAGTGAGCCAAGGACACAGGCGGACTTTCCCCTGAGAGGTCAGAGCATATCAGGTCCCACGAGGACGCAGCACGGATCCCAACCAATGCTGTGCTTATTTCCCCCAAATTTACCAAGCAGTGAACCCCACATAGAGTGGCTCAGAGAAAGACCTGGAGTCAAAATGGCAAAGTCCTCTACACATAGAACAAAATATCAGGAAGGAAGAAAGAAGTTCCCCCATTGGACCTGCCACAAATGCAACATTTAACAATGAACAACCTGTGCTGGATTTTTGCAGACCATTTATAGAAAAGGTAAAGACAGGAAGAAGGAGAGCAAGGTCACCCTCAGAAATAACTGCTAAAGAATGTTCTGGAAGCCACCATATGTTATGAATCCCCAGCTACCAAAAACAAAACAAACCACAACAAAATCTGAAGCGGATTCTGTAGGGCGGACAAAGCTGTAGACAAAGTGCTTCCCAAAGAGGCTGCCTGCGAGGCAGGGAAATACAGTGAGGCAGCGGTGCTTTGTCTGAGGGACACAGAGTGGCAGCTGAAAGGACCAAGCCATGACCTTTAGCTTCAGGGCTGCTTCCCGGCTGCTTCTCTCCAGGTAATCAAAAAAACATTACGCTTAAATTCCCTGCTTTTCCCCTGAAGTAATCGAGGCTATTTTTCAGCCAGCCTAGTCTCTGACTGAATGTGCCTTCCTTCTTGTGTTCTTATCACTCTTCCACACGCAGGCTAAAAGCAAAGTAGAATTCAAAAAGGACCCAAGAGAAAAGAAAGTGGGTCCACGGAAAGGGAAAGAACTGTACTCATTTTGCATGGGGGAAAAAATGGAGGGAAGTAGAATCATATTTCAAGCACATGAAAGCTTTCACTCAAAAACGAGAACAATCTCAGACCGGAACAAGAGGGGAGGGATTCAGAGTACAGCACGAAGAATTTTCTTTTCCGTTAGGAGGTAGCCCTGAGTGTCCCAAGCAGACTTGGGAGCATCTTCTGCACTACTCTCTTCCACACCGAACCCACCCAACAGAGGAATCGTAATCTTACTCCATCGCGAGTGTTTGTGTGCGAAGTCTGTCATTCCACGAGACAGTAAGCAACCTGACGATGGCATTTAACACAACACATCCATCCAAAAAACTCAAACAAATATGTGTAAGCTCAATCGATCTGAAGTGAGACACTTAGACCCAGAAATGGGTTAATGAATAGGCTCATTCTTTGTGAGGACAGACGCAGCATTTCAGAAGAGTAGAATCATTTTTTTACAGCAAGGGAAAATAACAAATGATCCACAAGTGTGACCGTAGTAGTCCCTGGAGCCAACGGCAAATGTTCAGTGCACATTCGAGGCCACATGGCAGATCACATTGCTCCATCTACTTCATCCCTGATGTGGCACGAGACTCACTTTAGTCAATTAAATGTGATGAGCACTGACTGATCACATTCAAGGAGTAATTTTAAGCACCCAGGGCTCACCACAGACTCTCTTTTCTGCCTCCAGGATTGCTGAAGTCGGTGCCAAGACGAAACTCTTGATAGATCAGGCTTAGGAATGACAACGATGAACACAAGTTCATGACCTACGTGTGATGGACCCTTTAAATAAGTATGAGTAAGAACTTGTGTCAGTATCTTTGGAATGATGTTTTCATCTAGCTTCACCTGGATGATACAATACTCCCATAAATCTGAACATCTCTTCACTTTCAACTCTTTGAACTTCATCCAAACAACATGAAAACTGCCTTTTAGTTGGCAGGCTGCGGTCTTCCATGCCCATGATCCACTCAGCTCCTTAGTCAACACCTAAGAATCGCTGGAGACCAAGAATGTTGGAGGAGAGACACAAACCACTTTGAACACATTAATTATGCCCTGTTTTTCAAACCTAGTAAGCTTTCCCCAAAGAGCTCTCGTGTCCAAGTTCTACGGTAAATTGGGAACGAGAATTCTTGGACATAAATACATCATCTGAATTACGTCTCTATTTCCACAGTTCTGCTATTTCCGAAATAAATTTCTTCTTCCTCTTTCGGCAATGGCAGGGACAGAGAAGACTGCCCACAGCCACAGCGCCACTGCATCATGCACTTGACATGACACGCTTGGCCCTTTAGCGTTTCTCAGTCTTCATTTCCACTCAACCTCTGTGCAATGGGTGTTTTTCCTACTACAGATGTTTGGGTGTTGTCAGACCCTGACCGAATCTGGAGAATTAGTCCAGGATCTGTAATACTCCAAATAGGCTCAGAAATCCTTTCTTCCAGCGGGATTTAGGTTTGCTTTTCTTATTTTGGGTTGAACCGACCAGAACAGCAGTCAACATGCACCTTAAGTTTGTTTTAAAATTTTATGTTCTGGGCTGGGGATTTAGCTCAGTGGTTAGAGTGCTTGCTTAGCAAGCACAAGGCTCTGAGTTCAATCCCAGCACCAAAAAAAAAAAAAAAAAAAAACCGAAAACAAAAACAAAAACAAAAAATTTTATGTTCTATTGAAAGAAAAGATTTCTGACAGGAGTATATCTTCAGTCATTTTTTTAATGGTTCCTAATGAAATTTGTTGTGTATCATAGAGAAACTAACTCCTCTTGCCAGCTCAAAAAACACAAATATTTCCAACTCAACTTATACGTGGTGAAAATCAGTTATGTGACCCTTAAAGTCATGAACTAAAGGATCCCAATAAATATACCTTCCAGGTAGGTAAAAGACATAATGAATTTAAAAGGGTTCCACAGATCATAAAGTGCTGCTCAATCAAAGGGGAGTTTTCGCATTTGGGAGTTAGATGTCAAAAACGAGGAGTATTTTCTAGTCCAACAGAAAAGAGGTTTACACCAGGATGGCAAAAGCAGCGTGCAACTTAGTGAGGTCTTGCAAGTCAGCTTCTGTTGTGTTTGCGCAGGTGTGTGTGCGTATGGTATGCACTGGACGTTCAGGGAGACTCTGGAGCTTTCTGAAGCCAGGAAAGCACACGATGCTTCCTCGGAGGTTCCATTAACCTGACAGAACAATTGAGGTTACAGACCACAGGGAAAGTCTGAAGCTCAAATACCAAGACCGAAGACCACAGAAGCATCAGGGCCTCGGAGTCAGCTAAGGAGGACACTAGAGGAAAGCCGCACCAGGACAGCAAGCTGGACCATCCCAACCAACTGCCCCTGAAATTAGGAGGCGTTCCGAGCCTCCATTGGCTAGTGGGCTGGAGTTTGGTATCATGGCCCAGCCTCACAAAAGCAGAGAAGAAAGTTAGGTGTATCCATACGATGAACTGAGACTACAACCTAGAGTGTTTGGATTACATTTTGAGAAACGTCCAGAAAGGGACACGAGTGCAGAAGGAGCTGACAGATTGAAAGATCCATTGATCCCCTTAGGTAAGCAGTCACAATGAAGGAAGAAATCAGTCTTGGTAAAACTTCAGTTCAGGGGAACACAGTATGATTAAAAACTACATTGAACGTTTAAATCTTAAAAAATGTGTTACAATAAAAGACACATTTTCACAATCCTCCTCAAAATATTCTCCCTCACTTTGAACATGATTATGTCGTTGTTATTGTCACTTTCAGAGCAGTTCTGGAAATCCTCTTCCGGGTCTTTAGTTGCACTCTTGTGGCTGCCTGGATGTGCCGAATGGATTCAGAACATTTACCTTTCACGGTCATTTTGGTTTTGAGGAAGAGCCAGAAGTCTCATGGCGCCAGATCCAGTAAATAAGGTCAAAGAGGACACGTTGTAAAGTTTTTATGAGCCCGCCTTTCTGTTTGCTGGCACTCGGCAACAGCGTTCACTTTCCTTCTCAGCACACCTCATAAAGACACTCACAGAAGAGGACTCCCAGACCTGCTTCAGAAAGCGGCAAGAACAAGGGGATAAGTGTGTTCAGAGGGAGAGGGAGTATTTTGCGAGGGATTAATGGCAATGTATCTTTTGCTGTAATAAAATTTTATTTAATAGCCATTGTAATTGTGATAATCCCTTATAGGTAGAGTAGAATAGAATAAAATATTCACAGACCATTTAAACCACCATCCTTGGGAAGCTACCTTCAGTTCTTCATAATGAATTCCTGGAATGAAAGCTCTCTTCCCCTCCCTGAGTTGAGGAAAAAGAGGGAACACTCAAGAAATGGACGCCTCATCAGCACCAGGAACCTAGCTAACCTCTCATGGTGGGCCAGTCCCAGGAGATAATAGCTACCCTCTAAAATGGCAAGTGGGCTCATGATTCCAACCATTCCTTCACCCAGCCCCAACCTAAGACACTATGATCCAAACCAGCCTCCAAGGAGACACTCTGTTTCAGGTCTTTCCTTCTAGACTTAATAATAACGTCACCTCCATCCCTTCTCTTCTTCAGTCCCCAAGTCTGTAAGCCTTCCAGCACCATCTTTCTATCTCCATTCCCAAAGACATCATCTTCCCATGTTCAATGATGTCCTCAAATCCTGTCTTGCACAAGCCAGTTCTCTTGCCCAAGCATCTAGATTAAACAAGGACTTTAATCTCTGGCTTTCTCCATCCAGCCTAGTATGTGGCACACAACAGGCACTCAATATATGCTGAATGAATGATGGAATAAGTGACTTACAACCCTAATGTTATACTAAGACTACTGGACTCAGGGATGAAAATGGCAGTAAGTTGAAGAGGAAAGAAGAAAGACAGCAAAGAGGAGGAAACGGAAGGAGAAACAATAATCTACCCATGTCCTCTTGCTACTAAGGAAACGTTCTGCACACCCCAAAAAGCCCCAGCACCGTAGAAAAGAAAGACAGAGGTGCTGTCCCTCCAACAGTCCACATTTATTTGCCAGCTTATAGCGATGTGATTATTTTACCTCCAAGGATGCCCTGGATATTTATTCCAACCTGATTTCACTTGAATATACGAGCTCATTTTCCCAGGCTTGCTCCTCAAAAATTGGCTGGCTTCTTCTCAACAATTTCCTGTGAGGTAGAACCTCCTAACGCTGTCATCTAATGAAGGACGATGGAATGTTCCCCATGTTCTAGAATGTGTGGAGCTCAAAAGCACACTTAAGGACAGAAGCATCTTATGTCCTCAGCATGTAACGAAACTAGAAGGTCCAGGACAGCTGTGGTTCTCCACAAGTCTTTGACAATTCCTGTGTACCCTGAGTTGTCGCACATTGTACCATGGACTCTAAGCATCCTTGAAGAGCACAAACTGCAGGAGAGCCATGATAATTCTCTGAAAGAAGTAGGCCGATGTGATTTCCATTCCTCCTCCCATAAAACAACCCCGTTGGCAGCCATTTTATTCTTCTAGCTGCAGGTGGAGGCGGGGGACCAGGCTAGGAAGGAGGAAGTCGGATGAAGGGAAATAAGGCAATAAACAGGAAGAGGAAAGCAAAGCCTACGCCCTGCACCCCAGGGGAACTGGAAGGCCACCAGGTAAAGCCATATGAAAGCAGGAGGGGAAGCGGCATGTCCTGACCTCCATAGCCCAAGCTGCTGCCCTGGAAGGGGGAGGGTGGCCAGCGAAGTAGCATCAAGGGAAACCAATTCAGAGAAAGGGATCCTCCTCTCTAGACACTCAAGAGTCAGCAAAGACTGTAAAGAGGTTGACTCCCTCACCCTGCACCAGGCTGGAACCAGAAGCAGCTAACGGAGGAAGGGTGGGGGCAGGCGCACGGCAGGCCTCAAGGATCTTAAGAGTCGGACTTCAGGGGAGACGTCCTGGCTCGGGAATCATTAGAACTGGGCACTGACACTAAGGGTCAGTGCTAAGGAAAAGCGGAGTCGGCTGGGGGAGTGCTGGCATGGCCAGGAGACAGAAGGGGCCACGATTTCAGACTTGTCAACTACAGCACCAGCAGGTGTTGCGGCTTCTCTCTGGACGCTCCCCTACAGCCTGTATGCTCACAGGTGGGGCTACTGGAGGAAACCGGACTCTGTGAGGAGCAGTCAGATGACAGTTAAGGGGTCACTGGGGATGTAAGCGAGAGGGAACAGGGAAGGAGAAGGAAAGACAAAGGGCCCCTGTTGCTACAGAGGATTCCTTATCTGAAATGCTTAGGACCAGAGCTGTTTCGATTTTGGAATTGTTTTGGTAAATTTGCATGTACATAAGGAAATACCCTGGAGACGGGACCTGAGTTTAAACACAAAATTTATTTCTGTTTCAAGTCCACTTGATATGCCTCAACTCAAGTTATATTTAATGATTTTCTGCATAAAACAAAGTGTCACCATGGGTGTGAACTTTCATTTGCACTATCACATCAGTGTTCAAGAAGTCTGAGATTTTGGGGCCTTTCAGATGTCAGATTTTTGGAGGAAGGATGCTCAATCTGTAGGATTACAGTGGGAGAATTCAAAAAATAAAAACAATTTTTAAAACTTTGCCTTACTTTTATTCCAGGGATCTAACACATCCATGCTTAGAGGTTAGGAGCTGCCCAATCATCAACCACAGTTAGGGTAGATGCCTAGAACAATGTCCCTAAAATCCAGAGGACCTATTTCCCACATGCCCACCACCACCTCCCCATCCCAGGTCTCAGGGCCCAGGGAAGGCGCAGCCCACCCAAATCACAATGGCCCTTTTGTAACTTCTTTTTTAATTCTCTGCCAACTGAGACCCCACTTTACAATGCAGAATCCACCATTCAACTCCTGGACAAGTTTTCAGCAACACATTATGTACAAAATAAAAGACAGTTTGATTGATTTCCTTTTTTCTCCATTTTGTTATTTGAATTTCTTCCTTTGTTTTTGCAGAATTTCTCTAGAATAGGTGTCAATTTACTTTGTAAACATTGTGCTTAATTGTTTGTAAGGCTGCAGAAGAACTGGCACAAAGTGAAGTTATTTTAGACAAGAACAAACAATTTGAATATGGCAGTTGGTGGGGAAGTGAGAACAAAGGATGGGGTTTTATTTAAAGCACGAGTCAATCATGCCACGAGAAAGACAAAACACAGACTCTTTCCGTGTGCTGAGCTGAAAAGCCCCGAGTTGCACTGTTTTAAAACGTGTGAAGATATTCCGCACAAAGGGCCCGGATTTGAGCATCGATAAAAGAAATACAGGAAGAACCACTGGGGTTCACAAAGAAACAAAATCTTTTCCACTGAGGAAGGGAAGTGTCCTGCGAAACCCAGTACTCAAAGATGCTAAGGTCGGGGTTTACAGCTGGGCACAGAATCAGTCATTGACACAGAAGTTTTATGCAAAGCGACTTAGCACACACTCCATTAAATATGTTAAATGCATCAGATAGGGGTGGGGGTGGAGGGTGGAGGAAATACTGAAAACACAAGACTCTCACCCCATGAAGACAGATCTCGGGTAATCTGCCTTCAATCCCCACTCCTGACATCAACATACTTGATTTTTTTCATCTGTGCATTTACTTGGAACATGACTCCAAGTCAGTGGTCAGCAAACATTTTCTCTGAAGAGCCAGACAATAAACATCTTAGGTCTTGCTAGCCACTGAGTCTCTGTGCTAGATACAGCACTTGACTGCTGTTCATGAGAACAGCCATGGATCATGCATAAGCAAAGCCGTGTGGCTGTGTCCCGTGAAACTTGACAGACAATGAAATTTATTTTATGCAATCAGTATGTGTCACGAATAGTCTTTTGATTTTTTTGTTCACGTATTTAAAAATGTAAAAATTATACCTAACAGACCATACAAAATCAAGCATCAGGCTGCAGATGGCCCGGCCTTGCTCTCCAACCAAACACCTGCAATGACTGCTGGGTAACACTGCCTGCTCGCTCACAAGGATACTTCCAAATAACATATCCTAAAATAATGGATGTTGTTATGGCTTAAATGTGAGGTGTCCCCCAAAGACTCGTGTAATGTTTGATCTTGTATGCTGCAACGTTCAGAGGTGGGGCCCAGAGAGGAGACTGGATCATGAGGGCACTAACCTCATCAGTGAGTTAATCCATTTATTGAGTTCACAGTAGAACATGCTATTAGGAAGTAGGGCCTACCTAGGTGAAGTAGGTTTCTTGGGACATGCCTTTGAAGGGTATATCTTGCCCCTGGCCCCTACTCTCATTTTCTCTCTCTCTCTCTCTCTCTCTCTCTCTCTCTCTCTCTCTCTCTCATTCTCTCTGTCGCTCTCTGTCTTGCACTTGCTCTCTCTCTCCTTGACCACTATTCTTGTTATGAGATGAACAGCTTTACTCTGCCTGGCTTTTCTGCCATGATGTTTCTTCTTGGCCACAGGCCCAAAAGCAATGGACCCAGCCATGGACTGAAACCTCGGAACCTGTAAGCCAAAATAAATCTTTCTTCCTCTAAGTTAATTTTCTCAGGTATTTGCAACCACAACAGAAAGCTTACACAAATGCCTATAGAGATGCAGAAACCAAAGCAGAAACTGCATGGAACCACAGCATTAAAGACAGGAGGGAAAAAAAAGCAACAAACCACAAACAGAAAAAAGGGCTACAAGACATGATGAAACCTACATGCTTCAGACCCAGGCAGAAAGAACAGTGTGTGAGAAAAGGACATAGCAGAACAGCTATGTTCCTGCCAAAACTTGCACTTGACTAAAGGCCAGGTTGGAGGAAAGTCCCAAAGGAGAAAGCATAGCCTTGCTTTTGTTAATGGAAGATGGAAGAAAGAACAAGAAAAGGAGGACATAAAAAATGAAGACACTGAACATTAACACATGGAGTCTTCCTATGTGACAGGAGTTAGTCTACATACTATATACAGTATATGCACACATTATATTATTTAATCCTCCTAACAGCCCTTAGGAGGCATTATTATTAACCCCATTCTACAGATGAGGAAATGGAGACCCTGAGATGATAAGTAACATGCCCAAGGGATGGACAGACCAACAGTAAGGTAGACAGATACAATAGAAAGACAGATGATAAAAATGATAGTTATTAGATTAGACAGATAATAGATAGATGGACAGATAATAAACATGATAGGCAAAAGACAGAAATAACAGATTAGATAGATAAATGAAAAATTGATTACCATGTTAGAGATGAATTAGATACATCAGATATACTATAGATCAAATATAAAATAGATACACCAGATGTAGATTTGAACTCTAAAAGTGGAGTCCTTGACCCTACCCTACACTGCCTCTGAGCTGGGCTAAGAAAGTCAGGAATGGGCTACTGGAATACCAGGCTAGAGCTGAAGAACTGAGGGGTGGTAGGAGCACCCTTTTTTTTTTAACCAAGAACATGTATTGGTACATTGTATACATAATGATCACATTTATCATGGTTATTCTGTACCTGTACATGATATATCTTAGTTTTCAGAGCACCCTGTTTTTATAAACAGCTGTGGTCGTCTCTACTTTTCCAAGAGGTTCCTGTGAGTAGAGCTTTCCAGAAGGAGGTGAGTTTGAAGAGGTTTTGAAATGAGTGAAGGAACCAAATATTGAAACATACACACGACCACAGGTAGCATTATCCAGAGGACCCAAATCCAGGAAAAACAAAGATGCAGGGGGATTTGAAAGTGTGAGGCTGATTTGAAGAGCTAGACATGCTTTCTCTCAGATAAAACACAGGTCCTACAAACTGTCTCACTTTGATATCCAGGAGGAGTTCGTTGGGAATGCTAAGCAGCCGAGCAAAGATGCGCACACTGTGGGCGATGCCAGCACCTGGCTCAACATATCCCTCAGGAGCTCACTAGAAGGGCAGAAATCCACACCAAACCCCCAGTGAGGAAAGCATTATTCATCATCGCCAGTTTGTAGGCCAAAAAAGAAAAAGAAAACAGGCAGCTTTGTAGAACTCAATAATAACTAGCCCTGCACTGCTTATTCACAGGAGAATGATATACTCCAGCTCAGCTCTTGTAACCACCTGCGTCATCGCAGATGAAAACCTTCCATCAGTTCGCTCCTAAAATATCGTCTTTTCACACTCCACAAAGACCAACACATCTCATTCAGATCTAGGCGGATGGTTTCGCAAAATAAGATACAAAAATTGCTTACTTTTTTTTCTTGGTTTTCCCCCCTCTTCCCCCCTCCCCCTCCCCTCCCTTCCATTCACCCACCCCTCCCTATTTGCAACAAGTGTATCTACACTTTACCATTTTTTCCCCTTTCATCTTACTTTTCTTTTAACCTTCTTCTTTATCCTCCTTTTCCCTATCTAGTTCTCCTCTCTTTTGAATACTATCCCTCTTTCTTTTTTTTTTAAACAAAATATCTATTCTACCCCTTTGTCCTTATTTACACTTATGGTTTCTCATATCAGA